>PVKE010000235.1:40856-174716 GCA_004027555.1 Craseonycteris thonglongyai | reverse complement strand
AGTGCATATTTATTTCTATTTTACTTTTTGACAGATAGAGAGAGAGACAGAGACAGAGACAGAGACAGTTAGAGAACCGAACTGTGGGAACTCCCCAGTTCAGCATGTGGGTCCTGCCTGGGCCGGAGCCGGGATTCGATCCTCGGTCCTCATGGCCTCAAAGCGAGCGCTCAACCCGCTGAGCCGTCCCGGCTTTCCCTAAGCTACTAAGTTTTAAAGGGGGTTAAAAAGAGACAGATAGGGGAAGCCGGGATGGCTCAGTGGGTTAGACACTCACTTTGCAGCGCAGGGGACCGAGGATCGAATCCTGGCCCCTGCCTGTGCAGAACCATATGCTGAATTGGGAGCTCCCCTAGTTCAGTTCTCTCTCTGTCTCTGTATCTCTCTCTCTCTCTCTCTCTCTCTCTCTCCTCTGTCAAAATAAATAAATAAATAAATAATATATTTTAAAAAAAAAGAGAGACAGATAATCTATCCATTAACAAATGAGAAATTGGGGCCCAGAGACAGACACCGACAAACCCAAAGTTGCACAGCCAGAGGGGTGACAGAGCTGGGGAGGGAGCCCACATCCCCTGACTGACCACCGGGCACAAGTTCTCTTCCAGCCCCGGGATTCTGAGCTTCCATAATTTGCTCCCGGAAGAGAGAGAGCAGGCTGCAGGCACCGTAGTCCCGGTTACACCAGCCACCCTCAGGGCCTCGACCAGCAATGCAGGGCCAGGGAGCGAGGCTGAGAGACCCCTCGCTCCCACTTGCGTGGGGCCTCCGTCACCAGAACAAATGGGCCAGCACTGGGGACGTCTCACCTGGACAGCGCACAGGGTCACACAAGTGCTCTAGGCCTCACCCCCCCCCCACACACACACACACAGGAAACATCAGGCCCGATGCTGCAATTGTCACTGCCAGGCTGCGGTGAGGACATGTGTGCACGTGTGCCGGAGCTGTGCTTGAGACCCGCCCCCTCCCCCCGGCCCCAACTCGGGGTCCTGCCTGACCTCCCAGCGCCCCCATTGCTGACTCATGTGTTCACTTTAGAGAAGTGACCCCACTGAGGGGCGCTTTCAGTTCCCATGTGAGTCACCCGCCATGTGACGGCCGGTCACCCGCAGGGCCTGTGGTCTGCCCGAGCTCTCCATCGTGACCAAGTGCGGTGGTCAGGCGGTCAGCCTGCGCCTGCTGCCTGCTCGCTGCAGGGCACTCACTGAGCCCCCGAGGCGCCCGGGGGAGGACCGGGGCTGGCGGGAGTCAAGCTGGACGGGTGAGGAGGGCTCATCCCGGCTCCTCCCCAGGGGTTCTATGAGGCTGCGGGCCCTGGAGGTCGCAGCGAGAGGCCCAACCCCGGGCCGGGAGCAAACACACGCCCAGGGGCGGCCCAGGAGGCAGCAGAGAGCAGCCCCTGGGTGGCGCAGGCCTGTGGAAAGGAACGAGGCAGAGACCTGAGGTGGTGGCGTTTCTTGAGAAAGGGCCTTAAATAGCCCCGAAGACAGTCTTGTGCCTCTGATCTCATGGCATTCAAGGACTAACTGGTATCATAGGAGATGGGGGGGGGGGGGAAATAGTGTTGAAAAAGTTGTTGGCCAATCTGGGCCTCATTTTCTTCCTGAATCAAGTCAAGAGGGTGGTATTCAAACAGCGTTCCCCGGAACCCTGGGGTTCTGCAGACCTACCTTGAGTTTGCCAATGCTGGCCAATAGAAATATAAAGCGAATCATACGTGCAAGTTAAAATGTTTTAGGAGCCATGTTTTCACAAATCTAAAAATAAATAGGGAAATTGATTTTAATTGTTTCTTGTATTTAATCTATCCGAAACATTCTCATTTCAACATGTAATTGATTTAATATTTTCCGTTCTGCTTTTTGTACCAGGTCTCCACTACCTGGTGTATAATTTGTACTTGTAAGCACTTCTCAGTTCCGACCAGTCTCACGTGGCTTACCTGTGAAAATGAGGAATCAAGGCTTTAAGAGGAGAAGGGCTCCCCCCCCTGGTGGACAAAATGAAAAACGTGCCTGAGAGAAAGAAGGATTACCATAGAATGAACAAAATACTGGGAAGCACCAAGGCGCCCGGTGCGTTTGGGGGTGCAGGTGGCGCCATAGAGCCAGAGCGTGAAGGTGAGGGACGGAGAGTGAGAGAGAATGCAACTGGCCTCTTCCAGCACCGTGGGGTTTCCCTGGCATCTAGTCCAGGTTTCCATTCCTTGATCCAATGAGCCGGTATAAGGTCTGCATTATACGCACAGCCAGGGCGTTTGATAGCGCAGGCTAATGGGAGAAGCAGGTCCAAGCCGAACTCCTGAGGGACTTGGAAGTGAAAACTGAAGGCAGATCCCTGCTGGGAAAAGAATGAATGAGGACTATTCTTTCAGGATGTAGGAGGATACGGCATACAGGGTGCTTAAAAGAGGAAAAACTATTTAGTCAACAATCGTCATGATCGGATCAAAGGAACCAGAAACATATTCAAGAGAGCTGGTTAGAAATAGACTTTGGAGCCAGCTTTGCTGTTTGTGACTTTGGGCAAGTTTCTCACCTCCTCATACCTCAGTTTCCTCATCTATAGAATGAAAATAATAATAGTACCCGCCTCTTGTGTTTTCACTGTGTGCATTGTGTTTGTGATGAGAATGGGTTCTTTGTTGTCCTAATAACATATGTCGAATGCTTAGAATAGAGATAAGAGTAGCTACTAGGATTATAGGAATTTCTTTAGGGGAGCAACGCATTCTGTGAGTGCTCATCCAAGGGTCAGCCTTTTCCCCAGCGAGTTGAAGTTCAAGTGCAATGATATGGCAAGGCTGACTGTACTCAGAAAAGACGGTGTTGTTTCAATAGATGGCAGCATATTTCTGTAGCATCTTCAAACTGAAACTGCCCAGAAGACCAGCTTCCTAACCTGATGGGGACATTCAGGACCATGGTGGCTCAGCCCCTTGTTTTACCAATATGTAAGCTTCCCGCCTTTCCCGGGGGCGAATGTGAACTTCTCAGGATTCCCAAGTCTGTCTGTTAACTTTGATGCTGATGAAGTCAATGATCTTTTTATTTTTAATCCCCCTAATAATGGCTACAGTTTGTTAAGCCACTACAAAGTGACATTCACTAACCAATATCCCAACTAGTCCATTCAATTCTGCAAGACAAGTGTCTTCCCCATTTTACAGCTGGGAAAACTGAGGCTCCATTGTCATTCCCATCTGCCTGAATTACAGGACCACCTGGAGCGATTGCTTCACACACACAGTCTGAGACCCTGTGCAGCGGGCCTCCATCTTGGCTGTACCTGGAATCAGAATGGGAAGGAGATAGGGGGAGCAATTTTTTTTTAATTCTGGTGGTCTAGGCCCATTAAACTGGAACTCCAGGCTGTGAGACCCAGGCATCAGTGTTTTCAAACCCCACATGTGACTCAGCGTGCAGTCCAGATTGAAAACCACACATTCTGAAGATGTTGGTGTGGGTCCTAAACCTGCCAGATCCTCTCATGCCTGGAATGGTTTTGTAAGCTGTTTAGGGGCACAGAATTGAATCGAGCATTCTGTTTACCATGGCAGTCCTTCTTTCTCTTTATCTTATTTTGTGATTTTTCTCCTTCATCTCTCATTCCCATCCCATTTCCCTCTAGTCTATTTTTAGTCTATTACTGTATATTCTGGCCCACTTTCCATAAGAAATATGTATTTATGTTCTTGAAAACTCCAGTATGCGTGCATTTCGTTTACATACATGGCACTGCCGTAAATATCGTTTGGAATGCTTGTTTATTATTCAACATGATGTTTTTGCGCTACAATCATATAACTGTGATAAATGTATTTCTTTTTTAAGATTTATTGTTTTTGAGAGAAGGTGAGACAGAAAGAGAGAAAGAGAAGTAGGGAGGGCCCAGAGCAGTCTCCATAGTTGTACATCATTAGCTGTTTCATTCCAAACAGGTAGATGTGGGGCCGCACAGGGCAGGAACCGAACCGGGGGCCTCCCGCATGGGAGGCGAGCACCTTCGCTGCCATCTTGGCGGTTACAGGTTAGCCACAGTTCCACAGACGGAGTTTGCATGGGCCGGGGCTGGGAATTGAACCCTGGACCTCGTGATTGCAAGGCGAGCGCTCAACTGCTGAGCTGTCCTGGCATCCCAGGACATGTATTTCCAATTGCTGCTTTGTCTTACTACGTGTGCATGTACCAATGTCTTATGTTCCCTAGAGGTAGACACCTAGGTTGTCTCTAGCCTTTGCCATCAAAAACACTGCCGTGAGCATCTCCTCACCTGTCCCCTTCCCACCTGTGCAGAGTTTGTCTGGATGCAGATGGAGCCCAAGAGGGAAGCTGCTGGACCAGAGGTGTCTGCAGCCATAGCTTCTCCCACCTGGTCCTCCGGATGCTACACCCATTCGCACTCCCACTGCCTTGCCTCCAGCAAGGGTCCTCACTTCCCCATCCTTGCCAGCCCTTGACATGATATGATTTTCGCATTTTTGCCAAACACGTGGGTAAAACAATGACGGTGTGGTATCTCTCATTTGCAGAGAGCCGATTGCTATTGAAATCTCATATTCGCTGAGCCATTCCAGATTTGAATTACAGGGCTGTGCAAAGGGAAGTTTGCATCCCAGAACCAGCAGGAGCATAGCTCTTTGTTTGTTTGACTTTGAAATAATGGTAGGTTCCCAGGAAGCTGTAGAAATAATCCAGAGAAATCCCACCTTACCTTTATTCATTTTCCTCCAACTGTTACATCTTTTCTTCACTATAGTATGACACCAGAACCAGAGGTTTGACATTGGTACAATGTGTGTGCACAAAGGTATGTAGAGTTCTGTCATGTTCTCACATGTGTCGATTTCCTGTCAACACCATCTCAATTGGGAAACTGACCTCTTCCATCACCTCTGTGATCTACCTCCTGCCACCGATAGTGACAGTCACCTCCTACCCTTTACCTTCCCTGACGCCTGGAAACCACTGATCTGCTTTTCATCTCTATGATTTTGTCATTTCGAGACTGTTGTGTAAGTAGATAGAGCAACGTGTGACCTTTGGAGACTGGTATAGAGTTTAGCTGTTCACCCAGGAAGGGGCATTTGGGTTGTTTCCAGGCTGAGGCTATCAAGAAAAAATCTTCCATAAACATCACGGATAGTGATTTTTGGATAATGTAAGTTTTTGTTTCTTTGTCATAAAATGCCCAAGAGTACAATTGCTGTATCATACAGTAGAGACCTAGTTTCTCCAACATCCTTCCCAGAATTTGGTATTGCCACTGTTTTTTCATTTTGGTGACATCTACCATCATCTTACATTGTATTTCCCTCGTGGTTAATGATGTGGGGGTATCTCTTCCTGTGCTTATTTCCCAGCTGTGTATCCTCTTCCAAGGAATGTCCCAAGTCCTGAGCCCATTTTTAGCTGAACTGTTGGGGTTTTTTACTGTTGAATTTTGAGGATTCTATATAAATATTCTAGACACAGATCCTTTGTCTGACATGTGACTTGCAAATATTTTCGACTCATCTGTAGCTTATCTGAAAAGGGTCTTTTGAAGAGCAGAAGATTTTCGGTTTGATGAAGTCTAATCTGTCTCGCTTTTGTTTTATGTGTTACATTTTCAGGGTTATATCTAAGAACTCTTCACCAAGCTTGAGGCCCCCAAATTTTCTTTTGTGTTATCTTCTAGAAGTTTCACATATACGTTTATATCTAGGACGTACTTTGAGGTAATTTGTGTGTAAGGTCTAAGATTTAAGTTGAAGTTCTCCCCTCCCCTCCCTCCCCCTCATCCTCCCTTCCCCTCCCCCTCCCCCTCTTCCTCCTCTTCCTCTCCCTCCCGCTCCCCTCCTCCTTCTAATGAAGAACACCTAAACAGTCAGGCATCATTTGTTGAAAAGACTGTTCTTCCTCCATTGAATTGCTTTTGCACTTTTGTCAAAACTCAGTCTGCCAGTATACCCATAGAACTATTTTGGGGTTTTCATTCTTGGTCATGATTTTTTTTTTTTGCCTATTCCAAGCAACCTTGATTACTATAGCTACATAATAAGTCCTAAAATAAGATATAGTGGTTCCTCTCATTTCTTCCTTCTCTTTCAAAATGTTTTAGCTATTCTAATTCCTTTGTCTTTCCATATAGGCTTAGAATAAGCCTACTTATGCCTCCAAAATATCTCAGGGGATTTTGATATGAATTGCATTATAACTATATATCATTTGGGGGAGAATCAACGTTTTTACTGTGGTGAACCTTTCAACTCGTGAACACCTCTTCATTTATGTAGATGTCCTTTGATTTATTTCATCAGCATTTTTGCAGCTTTCAGCATATATGTTTTATATATGTTTTGGTGATTTATGTGCTCCAGGAAAAGCTTGTAAATGGTACGGCACATTAATTTGCTTTCCATGTTTTTATTGCTGGTATATAGAAACACAATTTACTTTTATACATTGATCTTGTATGCTGCAGCTTTGTTAAACTCACTGGTTATTCTAGGAATCGTCTCAGTCTCGTTCTTCATTTTTTATATTCTTGTGGGGGATTGTTTGTTGGTTTGTTTTTTGTAGGCCTTCACATTATCTGCAACAGGGACAGTTTTATTTCTTCTTTTCCAATCTGTATGCCTGTTTTTGTTTGTTTGTTTTTCTTGACTTACTGTGCTGTCTAGAGCTAAGAGAGGTGAGAGCAGACATCCTTGCCTTGTTCCCATTCTTGTGGAGAAACATTCCGTCTCTCACCATTAACACAATGTTAACTACTAGTTGTTCAATAGATATTCTTTATCAAGTGAAGGAAGTTCCCCCATTTCCAGTATTTCTGACAGTTTTACTATGAATGGGTGTGGAATTTTGTCAAGTGCTTTTTCTGTAGCAAATATGATCATGTGATTTTTCTTCTTTAGCCTTTTAATATATAGATTGCTTTGATGGACTTCAATCTATTAAAAGGCTAAAAGCCTTGCATCTCTGGACTAAACCCCATATTTTATTTGCTAATATTTTGTTAAGGACTTTTTCATGTATATTTATGAGAGAGATTGGTCTGCAGTTATATTTAATTTTTGTACTGTCTTGTCTAGTTTTGGTATCAGAGTAATATGGCTCTCACAACATAAATTGGAAAGTGTTTGCTCCTTACTTTCTAAAAGGAATTATGTAGAGTAGGTATTAATTCTTCCTTAAACATTTGAAAGAATTCTTCACTCAAATCATCTGGACCTAGAGCTTTCTTTCTCGGGAGTTTTTAAATTATGGCTTTAGTCTCCTTAATAGTTACAGGGATATTCAAGTTCTTTCTTTCATATTACAATAGTGAGTTATGGTGGTCTGTGGTTTTTAAAGAATTAGTCTACTTTGTCTAAATGGTAGAGTTGTTCATAGGATTCAATTATTATGCTTTGATGGCTACAAGGTCTGTAGTGATATCTTCTAGTGTATTCCTGATATTAGTAATTTGTGTCTTCATCTTTTTGTCAGTCTTTCTAGCAGTATATAATTTTTATTGATTTTTTTTAAAGCCTTTTGTTTTGCTTCTTTTTGTTTGTTTGCTTGCTTGCTTTCAATTTTATTATTTCTTCTCTTCTCTTTCTTCTTTCCTTCCTTCTACTTCCTTTGGGTTTATTTTGCACTTCTTTTTCTGGGTTCTTAAGGTAGGTGCTTAGATATTTGTGTGAGATATTTTCTCTTTTCTAATGTAAGCATTTAGTGCTATAAGTTTCCCCCTCAGTACTGCTTTACCAGTTTCCCACAAAATGTGATGTGTTGTATTGTCATTTTTATTCTATTTGATGTATTTTTATTTGTGACTTCTTTGATCTTTGGGTTATTTAAAAGTATGCTATCTATTTCCCAGTAACTGACTTGGTGAAGTTGTCAGGCATAGCATGTTGGTTTACTGCTTTAACATATATATATATTCAGCTGATGATTTCATAGGGAGGATGTGCTGGAAGGAGACCACATCTCTTATTACTAAAGGAGCCTAGAGCCTCATGAGCTAACTTGGTTGACATGGAAATATATACAAAGTCTGACCATTAAGTTCACAAACTCATCCTAGAAAAAGTGCTACATACCTCATTGCTGAATATCATTACGGTCACCTTTGAAGTAATCCCCTTGGGAAGCTATGCACCGGGACCAATGCTTAGTCCACCCTTCAAAGCAGTTTTGGAACTCTTTTTCTGGAATGTCCATCAGAGCTGTTGTCGTATTACCTTCGATATCCTGAATATCATCCAAATGTCTTGCTTTCAATATTTCCTTTATATTTGGGTAAAAACAAGAAGTCACTGGGGGCCAGATCAGGTGACTAGGGAGGGTGTTCCAATACAGTGATTTGTTTACTGGCTAACAACTCCCTCACAGACAGTGCTGTGTGAGCTGGTACATTGTCGTGATGCAAGAGCCATGAGTTGTTGGTGAAAAGTTCATGTCATTCTCATCTAACTTTTTTATGTAGCCTTTTCAGCACTTCCAAATAGTCAACTTGGTTGACTGTTTGTCTAAACGGTAGAAATTCATAATGAACAATCCTTCTGGTATCAAAAAAGATTAGGGACTTTGATTTGAACTGATGGCACTTTTTTGAGGAATTGGCTGACTTCCATTGTATACTTTGACGCTTTGTTTCAGGGTCATGCTGGTCCACCCACATTTCATCACCAATGATGACATGGCTCAGAACATCAACTTGCCTCTTCAAAAGGTCTTGGCAAACTTCAGCTCTCCTTTGCTTTTGTTCATTGGTGAGCTCCTTCGGGACCATTTTTTGCACACACCTTTCTCATGCGATGATTTTCAGTTAAGATTTTTCTAATTCTTTATCAATGTTCACTTGGTCTGCTATGCTTCTCACAGTCAGCCAACAATTTTGACGCACTATTTGATGAATTTTTGCAATTTTTTCATCAGTTCTGCTTGTTACTGGCTGCCCTGATCGCTCTTCATCAGTGACACTTTCTCTCCCCTCAGAAAAACATTTAATCCATTTGTACACTGCCATTTTCTTCATGGCATTATTCCTGTAAATTTGCACCAACATGTTCCTGATTTCACTTCTTCTCTTGCCAAGTTGAACAAGAAATGTAATGTTTGTTGTTGCTCTAATTCAAGATCTGACATTCTCATGATGGCACACAAAAACACGCAACAACTATAATAAACACCACTCAGCAAGACACTGCCACACATCGACACAAACTCAGCTGTGAGACAGTGATACACCAAGGTTATGAAACCTTACCAAGTTGTTTGTACAGTGCTGCCAACATTAGCTCATGCTGGCAAGTTCAAACACGTAATTGTCAGACCCCATATGAACCCCCCACACACATGCATACACATGTATTCATGTACACACGCACACACACACACATGCACGCACACATGCCCGTGGCATACTTATACCCACACCTAACCAGCAGAACTCGAAGTCTTATTTTCAAAAACCAAGGCTGATGTCACATACCACAGTAAACAAGATACAGGAAAAGGAAGAGAAAAATATCAGGTCAGCACTGCATCTCTGAAAGAATGAGGCCAAACCAGAAACCTCCAGCGGAAATATCAGCTATTTCAGAGTGTGGGCTGATAGGAGACGAGCTGTCTTTCTTGTATGCTGGCAAGTCGATGTTCTCTCCACTTCCCACCATTCGTGCCCCCATTGTAACAAGATCAATCCAACTGATTCTGCTTTGAAAAATGGAAAGAATAAAAGACACTACATTTCATACAACAATGGAATGGAAATTCCAGGAACTACACATGTATCCAAAAGAAAGAAAAATATGTGCTGCAAAGCAATTCAGTGTCTGATAGACAACCATACCCTTCCCAAATGGCATGTGCTGAGGGCCATAGACATATTGTGTTTATGTTTATCACGTCTCTCCCTACGTATCTGATAACTGGTTCTGTCTTTCAGGTTTTATGGCTCCATTTCTTACATTTAAACTATATGGTTGTAGCTTTCTAGTACAGTTACATATCTGGCAGCAGCTGCTGAGCTGTGATGTGGGATTTTTGTGCCCCAAGCTCCAAATGTAGACTGAGGGAGGCATCTCCACTTTCCCTTTTAAACGAAGGGCATTCAATCAGCTTAGATCAGGGTTTCTCAACCTCAGCACTCTTACCACTTTGGTCATTTTTTTCATGAGTTTGTTGTTTGGCCACATCCCCAGCTTCTACCTGCTAGATATCATTTGCTTTCCCCAACTTGAAATAACCAAAAATTCCGCCAGACATGGCCAAATTTCCCCCCGTGAGAGCCACTTGTTTAGACATATGCCTCCTTACTTCCTGCTCAGTGTGCTGTTACAGCTGTGATGCTCGGAGACATTGCAGCCACCTTGCCATCATGAGGAACAATACCACAGAGGTGCTGAGGTTAGTAGAAGTGATAGAAAGGGCCTCAGTCTTTGACGTTGCCGAGGTGCTATACCAGCCCCAGCAGCATTTCCTCCCTAAGGGAAATTAACAGCCTCCCACTAGTTAAGCCATTTTAGTCACGTGCTTGGTCACTTGTGGCCAACAGCATCCTAGCGGATCCACTGATCACCTTATTTCTTTTTTTTTTTTTTTTTTATCTTTTCACATTTATAGAGAGAAATTATCTTTTTGTCTTCAGTGCATATTTATTTCTATTTTACTTTTGACAGATAGAAAGAGAGACAGAGACAGAGACAGTTAGAAAACCGAACTGTGGGAACTCCCCAGTTCAGCACGTGGGTCCTGCCTGGGCCGGAGCCGGGATTCGATCCTCGGTCCTCGTGGCCTCAAAGCGTGCGCTCAACCCGCTGAGCCGTCCCGGCTTTCCCTACCTTATTTCTTAAAACCCTTCCCTAGTTCTCCATTCAGGATGAATGTCAGACTCCTTAGCTTAGCACCCAAGGGCCTTTGCACCCATCTCTGCCTCATCAATCACCGCTCCCATCTTTTTGAGCCATAATTAGAGTTTTGGGAACTGGCCCTGATGTGTACATGTGCTGGTTCCCTTCGTACATATCCTTCCTCCTCTTCTTTTTTGTATGTTTACATTTATTTTTATTGTTTTTTGTTTGTTTGTTTGTTTTGACAGAGAGAAGGGGGAGGGCCCAGGGCAGTCTCCATCGCTGTATGGGCACGGGGCTGTGTACCGCAGGAACAGGGCCAGGGGCCTCCTGCACCGGAGGCCCTTCCCAATAACCCTGGCAAGCATTGAACTGGGGGCACACCCCAGTTCAGTGTATGGGTTCGCACAGGCTGGGGCCGGGATTCGATCCTCGGACCTCGGGGCTGCAAAGCGAGCGCTCAACCTGCTGAGCCATCCCGGCTTCCCCCACCTCTTTTCTCCCTGTTTACTCCTACTCACTGTTCAATACTTAGCCCATGTTACGTCCCCTTGGACGTTTTCCCTGCATCTCCACGTGGTGGTTTGGAACATGGACCCCAAATTATTGGACACGTCTCTCACTGAGTGTGATCAGGTGTTTCCTCTGGTAGGAACTCAGGCTTCTGTGGCTTCTCGTACTCTGAGCACTGAGGCAGAGTGCTCATGAACTCATCCATGGGGAGCGTTATTGGGTGGTCCATGAGGTGGCCTTTGTGGTGAGGACGTGTAGTGCGTGGGATGAGCCAGCCAGAACTGAAAGCATCAGGACACCCAGTTCAACCCAGCCAGCCGCTGCTGCTCATCCTGCCAGACTCAAACCCTCCCTCTGACACCAGGAGCCTCAGCCGCTCTAAATCACTGAGTGGCCCAGATTGTGTGCGACCTTGTAAGTGTTGCCCAACACCTGCTGTTCCGCCCCCTTTCCCTGCATAACGCCTACTGGTCCTTCAGCACTCCCTTGGACAGCACCTTCTCTAGGAAGCCGTCCTTGTCTCTCCCAGGCTCGTGTGCCCCCTCCTGGCAGACTTACCACACTGCAAGCTCATCGCAGCTTCCTTATGTGGGCCTCACGCATCCAGAGGGCAGGGAACATGATGTATTCCTTTTTGAGCCCCCAGCCCCTGGAATAATGCCGGGCCCAACGGAACACAGTCAGCGAGGTGGGCGCTGTAATTATCTACAGTTCCTACAGGGCACCTCTGGTGCCAAGATCACATGGGCACTGCATCCTGGAGTCCGGCTTTGAACTTCTGCAGTCTAGTTCCAGTGTGTGTGATGCCCAGCTTCCTTCTCCTGAACCACCTAGACACTTGTTACAAATGCAGAGCTGCCCCCTGCCCCCCAGAAGAGCTTATTTCTATAGATCTGGGGAGAGTCTGGGGAATCGGATTCATCATGCACCCCACCCAGTGCTGTGTCCACACCGACTTCCAGCTCAAGGACAACGGCTGTGTCCCAAGAGCACAAGGACTGTCCAGGGTGCTCCGGGTCCGGCGCTGAAGTGCCCACCTCACTGATTCACAGACACATTGTCTAGTTGCTCTTCTCCCCCTGCCAGGGATGCTGTCACTGCTCCCCTCCCCCCATGTGTGCAACATGGGAGTGAGATGGGGACCCCCAAGTGCCCGTGCCCCAGGACATCCCCACACTGTGGTCCTTTCCAGAAGCCCCGGGGCAGGGCAAGAGGCCTCAGGCTTCTGAAATGTCTGTTTAGTCCTGCGACCCGGGGAGCAAGATGGCAGTGGGACCCAGGGCAACCCCGCCCTTCGCCTGTGTGTCCCCAGATCTCTGGTGAAAACCTTCTCAGCAGAGCCAGTGGGGCAGAGCAGGCTTCTAAAGAAAGGGTCTCTCCCAGGGAGGCAGTGAGTTTGCTGTCACCCCAGGCGGAAAGAGATGCCACAGGAAGATTTGGCAGGAGGCCCAGAGCAACTCAGCTGGCGCAGGCGGGTCAGCCCTTGGGGGGTTTCCCGGGGAATGGAAGTTAGATAGCAAGGGCACCCCAAAAAGGGGCCTGAAAGCCACATCAAAGGGAAGGTGCTGGGGAGGGCACCTGAGGGGTGGGAGAGGTGAAGGCGGCTGGAAAATGGGCCGGGGACTTCCCACTCACCCACGGCCTGGGTCCTGGGTACTGCTGGGTAACAACGCACCCAGCCAGAGAGGCAGAAGAGAAGCACTGCCTTACATCTTGTAATTTTGTCACTCAAGAACTTGAGCAGGGCCCGGCTTTATTGTGGGGTGTCAACAGAAGTCTAAGGGCAGCTGGGGCCCCAGCCAACCACGCACCCCGCACATTCCTCCTGAGAAAGATCTGAACCGGCACTTCCTCAGCTGGTCCAGGAGCGCATACCCTTTGGCCTTGAGGGAAGCTCTGAACTATCTACCTTCTCCTGACCCCTAACCACACCCTCATAAAACCCACAGTCCAGAGGTGTACTGGGCCCGATCCCATGGCTTCTTCAGCTTCTGTGTGTAATGGGCACCACCAACATTGGTCTCTGGCTATTTAAGACCCCCAGAGCCTATGCCACGCCCTTCACGGTTCATTGCTCCAGGAATGGACCATCCCAGACAAGATGATTTCTATGGCAGCCTCTCCAAATCTAGCTCTAAGCTGCCGCCTGTGCTGCGCCCCACTGGGCCTCTGAATCCAAGCCCCCAGCCCAATGCCCAGACTCACCCACTATGACCAGAAGCCCAGGCAATAGGGAAAGAGGCCCCGGCGCTGCACACCCATGACCTCTTCCAGCATCGATCACGTGACCGCCACCTTCTGCGCCTCTCAGTCCCCACAACCCTCTCCCCTAGCAGGACCCCCAGCTCCACCCCCACAAGCGCCAACTCCAGAGGCTAAGGCTGAGAGAGAGAGGGAGAGAGAAGGGGGAGGGCCCACAGCAGTCTCCATAGTTGTACGTCATTAGTTGTGACGTGGTTTCATTCCACACAGGTGGATGTGGGCTATGGGGGCAGAAACCAAACCAGGGGCCTCCCAAGAATCTTCACCCCCAAGTCATCCTGCAGATTAGCAGTTGTACTGCGGTTCAGCATGTGGAGTTTGCACGGGCCAGGACCAGAATTTGATCCCCAGACTCACAATTGTGAGTCAAGTGCTCACACTGAGCTCTGCCGGCATCCCCGATTCTAAGAAGCCTGTTCGGGAGGGTCCTTGGGACCCAGCAAAGTAGGCAGGAGAGTGGACCTTATAGGTCAAACCAGATACCGGACATCACAGTTCTACCCAAAGGTTCTCAGTAAGGGAGTTCATAAGAAAGTGGGAAAGGCTGGGGATGTCACATGTGAATGCTCACCAAAGGGTGACCTCAGCCGAGGAAGGTTCTAGTCATCAAGGGCATGACCCGTTCCATACATGCCAGTCAGCCTCCTTCCCCAGCCGCTCCGCTCCTTGCCCACTGGGCTTATGGGCAAAGTGGCCATGGCGGCAGGGATGGAGGTGATGCAACATGGACTTCTACCCACTAAGGCTGACCTGGTTAAAGCCACTGCTGAGTGTCCAATATGCCAGCAGCAGTGAGCAACACTGAGTCCCTTCTAGGGACAGCTCCCCGGAGTGACCAGCCAGCGCATTTGCCGGTAGGGTGACCACCCTGGATTGCTTCTGTCATAGAGGGAACAGTGTTTTGTTTTTCCTGGAATAGACCTTTACTTCAGGTACAGATTTGTCTTCCTTGCACACACTGTTTCAGCCAAACTACCCCCCATGACTTTATAGACCACTTTATCCACTGTCACGGTGTCCATATAGCATTGCTTCTGATGAAGACACTCACTTCACAGCATAGGAGGTACAGCCATGGGCCCGTGTTCATGGCATTCAGGGCTCTTCCCATGTTGTCCACCATCCTAAAGCAGTTGGCTTGACAAAGTGGTGGAAAGGCCTTTGAAAGACTCAGTTCCAATGCCAGCTAGGGAGCAACCTTGTAGAACTGGGGCAATGAGGGGAAGCCGGGAAGGCTCAGCGGGTTAAGCGCTCACTTTGCAGCCCTGGGGACCAAGGATCGAATCCCGGCCCTGGCCCGTGCAGATCCATATGCTGAACTGGGGTGTGCTTCCCATGCGGGAAGCCCCCAGTTTGGTTCTCGCCCCCTGGTTCAGCCCCTGGCTCGAGGGGACATGCCTCCAATGGGGAAGGCCCCCCAACCCAGTTCCCATCCTGCATGGCCCCCGCCCACCTGTGTGGAAAGAAACCATGTAGAAAACTGGTAACCTATAACTACAGAGACTGCTCTGGGCCCACCCACTTCTCTCTGTCTCTGTCTCTGTCAAAAACAATAAAATCAATCTTTAAAAAAAAAAAAAGAATGGGGCAGTGGCCTCCAGGAGGCTGAGGTGCTACAAACCGGCATCTAGTGCACGCTATTACTTTTCTCATGGCCACGATTCACTGGTCAGGACTCAAAGGGCAGACGTGAGGGCAGCACCGCTCACTGCTACCCCTAGCAGCTCCCATTTCCATAATTGGATGCTCTGCTGGTCTGTCATGCTTCCAGAGGGAGGAAGGCCTCCACCAGAAGGCCCAACCATGACTTGATTGAGCTAGAAGTTTCGATGTCACCTGGCCACTTTGGGATCCTCTTGCCTCTCAACCAACAAGCAAAGAAGGAAGTTTACTGTGCTGGCTGGAGTGATCGACCCAGACTACCGAAGGAAAATTGCTCTTCCAATGCACAGTAGAAATGGAAAGAATGGTCTAGCATACAGGAGGGTCCTTAGGATGTCTCTTAGTACAACCTGCAGAAATGCTAATGGTCCAGCTTTTAGGAATGAAGGTTTGGATTGCTCATCAAAGAACCAAGACCAGGGAAGCCGGGATGGCTCAGTGGGTTAAGCGCTCACTTTGCAGCCCCGGGGACTGAGGATCGAATCCCAGCCCTGGCCCGTGCGGACCCATATGCTGAACTGGGGTGTGCTTCCCATGTGGGAGGCCCCCAGTTCCCACCCTGTGCGGCCCCCGCCCACCTGTGTGGAACGAAACCATGTCGAAAACTGAAGTTCAACTACGGAGACTGCTCTGGGCCCTCCCCCTTCTCTCTGTCTCTCTCTGTCTCAGTCAAAAACAATATAATAAATCTTAAAAAAAAAAAAAAAAAAGAACCATGACCAACAAATGTACTTACTGAGGGCAACAGGAATGTGAAACGGGTAGTGGAACAATGTAGCCATCTACGAACAACAGCTATGCCCAGAAATGAGGACTATAACTGTTAGGAGCACCTCTTCCCTGTTTTGTTCTGAATATGTCTGTATACATACGTGTATGTATTAAGCAAATAATTCTTTCTTCCCTCTCTTATTCTCTACCATAACATGGATTAATAAGCATCAACTTTACATTATGTACTGAAGTTACTGAGTGCCCAGGAACAAAATGAATGTCACTCACCCTATCAGGAGAAGGAGCTAGTCCATTTTCAGTTATACGCGAGCTAGTTATAGCGTGTTAGGTTAGAAGTACGACTTTGTTATTGTAAGTATGTGTATATAGCTCTATAAATACTTACGCAGAGTGCAAATGTATGTATTTATCATTTATATTACATATAAATACAGGATTTTATGTTATATACCAATACATAATTTATAAATATGTATTTATAAATCTACCTAAATATCATCTATATCACCATCTTACTAGTTCTGATTCTCTAGAACACTGACTTGCATTTACCTTAGTAAAGTTGAACCAAAAAAAAAAAGAACATCTTGGAGGCTACAGTGGTCGTATTTGGACCTTGGTCAAGGGTAACTAGGGATCCTTTCCTCTTTTTTGCTAGAAGTGGGAAATGTAAGCTGCATATTACACAGAAGTAAAAGTGAGAATCTTTTGCCTCTCGATTCCTGAAACGGGGGCGCAGGGAACTAAGATTTCCTTCTGAAATTAGCTAGCACATTTGCTGTGCAGAGGCAGAGAGCGGTGGGCCTGAACCCGGGGTGTCTGGAAATAACGTGTCTGAGAATTCGGGGACACATTTCTCTTTCCAAGCAAAATGAACTCCCAGATGCAACGCTCAACGTTCTGCATATTGGGGGACTTCCCTTTACTACTGTCCCTCCGGGATGCCCCACAGAGAAGCTGCACTGCTCCCCCCCAGCGACCACTTTTTGGGGGGTGATCTTCCCAGAGGTCCCCATTTCAGTTTTCAGAATCCCATTCCTTCCTAGTCAGTCAATGCCCTCGCATTTGAAAGAAGACACCTTGCTGGGCTGTGGATTTGATTTGCATTATAATGGGGCTGCTTGCAGGTTGAGAAGTGGTTGGGCTTCCAAAATCTCAGCTCTGTGGCTAGGAAGATAGAAGATCCTTAAGAACCGAGACGGAAGTTTTTAGGTCACTTATGCAGAGCTTGAGCTGACAATTTGAAGCCCGAGCTAAACCTTTTCTTTCCTAACTTTCTCTAGAACAATAGAGCACAACCAGCCAATGTCATGATATATATACCTGAGTTCAACTGAAGTGTCTTAAGGCATCAAATACGTGGTCACCCAGCACCTTGCCTTTGTAAGTATTTGAGTAAGAGCAGACATTAGCAATATTTTGCATATCTTATGGCCACATCATATCAAGATAGCCAATGTTTTTTATCACCCCCATATGTTCCCTCCTGTCCCTTTGTACATGAACTCTCCCTCCCTCTTTCTCCCAGGCAACCACTGATCTGAGTCCTGTCACTGTGGATTAGTTTGCACTTTTTACTTTGCATAAATGGACATGCCGCGTGTACTCTCTTGCTTCCTTCGCTCAGCATCACTTTCAGATCCATTTACATTGTAACGTGTATGAACAGACTGTCTTTTTAATAGGCCTGTAGGGCTATTCCACAGTTTATTTAGTCACTGATGAACACCTGAGCTGCTTCACGTTTTGCAGGATTACCGTACCAATAAAGTTGCTCTGATGGGTCACAGTGTTTTTATGAGCAACGTTTTGCATGGACATTGCCTTTGATTCTCTTGAGTCAATACGTAGGAGTGGGACGGCTGGATCACATAGGCGTGTGTTTGACTTCTTAAGAATCTGCCAAACTGTTTTCCAGAATGATGGCACCATCCCTTCAGGTTTTCAAGTTGTCACCAATTAGCCCGTCATTTGTTATGTGGGTCGAAAGTTCTGTGTGAAAAGAAACTAGTGGAAATGAAATCTGGAAGTGCTAGCCCATCACATACATAACGAGGGCTGTGCCAACGCCAGGCATTTCTGAGAGCCGTCAGAGGACAAGTGGACAAGGACAGTCACCCCATGTTTAACATCCCCAACCCCATGTCCAATCCTGGGAAGCCGCATGGCTTACCCTGACCCACGCCGTCCCCTGGACACCTGAGACCTTGCTGTCAGACATGCCAGGTGGAATCCCACTCAGCCACAGTTTTCTTCCAAGTTGCTGTTTGACTGTAGCCAAGTGAACTTGACCCCTGGGCACCTCTGCTGGCTCATCCATGAAAGCCAAGTATTGATCATGCCTTCTCCATAGAGTCACCATGAGGTCTGATCAAGTCCATGGTTGGCAGAATGATGGAGGCTCCCTAGGCCCATGTTTCTCCACATGGACCCTCCTGTTGCACAGCCAAGGATCCCAACATCCTTGGGCTCTTGGAAGTCACAGAATTAAGGTGTCCAGAGGGGCCCATGAGCACTCTGTTTACTCCCTCCTGGCCTGCACTCTATTTTTGGAGACACCAAGGGATACCATGGAGGAGAAGCCCTCTTCCTCCTGTTCCAAGTTACAGACGCCTTAGCTGCTCAAGAGCCCACCAAGGAAGGAATGGAGAATTCAGCAAAAGGGGCAAGTTCCTGCCCGTTACGCCAATAACAGAGACTTCTGCAGGGAAAAAATGACAAGGGAAGGCCAGGTAGGTGACTTTTTAAGGACACTGAATCATGACTTTATACAAAATTGTAACCTACTTGTAAATGTCCATATTTGCTTGCAAAAGGAAAATTGGGAAAGAGGCACAGGAAATTAAAAAAAGTGGTTTGAGGGAGAATAGGAAAGTCAGATTTTGCACTGAATACCATTTGCTCTTTTAAACTTTTTAACTATTGATTTGAAAACAAGCAAATAGAGAAAGATTACAAGACTAAGAACAGAACCAATAGCACTTACACTCTTCCCATGGATTCACGTAGTGTTAACGTTTTACCCCCACCTTTTTTTTTTTCTGAATTACTTGAAAATAAATTGCATAATTCATGAAACTTCATCCCTAAATATTTCCACGTGTACTTCCTGAGAATAAGAATGATGTTTTTTTACATAGCCACAGTGCAGTTATCAGCTTCAGTAAGTTCATGTTAACATAACACTTGCATAGAATCTACTAATGGGTTTCTAGCCTAGTCCGTGGATCCATTCATGTTCTCTATAATATTTTCCCCCGCAGTCAGGATCCAATCTGGGGTCATGTCTTGCATTTCATTGTCCTCTCTCTTTACTTCCTTTTATCTGGAATCACTTCACCGCCTTTATTAGTCTTTTTTGACATTGACATTCTTGAGGAATAGAGCTCCCCTCCACCCACCCCTTTTGCTAGAACATTCCATTTGTGGAGTTTGTCTGATGATTCATCATCTTTAGCCTCCCTGGCTAAAATATCACATACATAACGTTGTGTCCTTCTCAGGACATCACATCTGGGGAAGTTACATTTGATCATTTGGTCAAGGTTTTGTCCAATTTCTCTGGTAGAAACAGTAGATTCTCAGTTAAACGGTACTCATGGGGTTTGGTAGATGCTGGGTAAATGTACCCAGTACTCTCAAGCAACCAGCAAAACTCTCAAGCAACCAACAAAACGCTCAAGCAACCGAAGATATTTTGTGCTGGTTGCTTGAGGGCTACAGTGTCTCGAGTTCTGGTTAACTGAGAGTCTACTGTAATTACTATTTTTTCCCCTGGTAATTAGTAAATAGTCTGTGTGGAGACACTTTTACGACCATGCAAACGTCCCCTTCTCATCAGAATTCCCCACTCTTCCATGTAGAATCCACTGGTGGCTCTCGCTTGAACCACCTTAACTGTGATGGTTGCTAACTCCAGCTCTCCCTCCACATTGACTTGCTGGCCTCCAGTATCTGCCTGTCAACAGGGCCCTCCCCTCTCACCTGTTCATCTTCCTGCTTACATTCTGACTTCTTATCACATATTCCTGTTCTTTCCATATGGATCTTTGATTTTGATCAATGGTTCACCTTGACCTATCTGACTGTATTACTGATTTAATAATATCTATTCAATTAAAAAAATAACTTGGAGACCCAATACAGTGACCTTAACAGAGTCACTCCTTTCTGTCACTGTTGAAGCTCAGACTATTTCATTGCCTCCTGTAGATCTAACTCTGTCTTAGATTCTGGCATAACTAGAAGGACCCCCAAAGCTTTATAGTGTAACACTTCAAATAAGATCACTCTGACTTCAAAATCCAGATTACAGTGGCACTAGCACCCCCACCCCCACCCTCCCACTCCCCCTCCTCACTGGCAGGACCTCAGCTCTTGTCTACTGACACTCATCTCCCAAAGCCTACTTCAGTTAATGACCAGGTGCCAGAAGAGGTCCCACGTATTGTCATCAGCAAGGCTGGGGTATTCTTCCTTTATGACCCCTCCTGGTCACCATGGCCTGCCCCTCCTCGCTGCCATGACTGCCGATGTCCCCTGTGAATATACTGCTCCTGGGGCCAGGCTGCCATCTCCCAGGGCTCCCAAAGCTGCAGACCTTTGATGTAAATGTGGAATCAAACATTCTGGAATTGGATAGTGATGATTGTTCAACATGGTGGACAGGCTAATGCTAAAAACATCTGAATTCTACAATCTAAAATAGTAAATTACAGGTTATATGAATTTTATCTCAATTTAAAATCATCAGAACCCTACATAACTGGTACATTAATAGTCAAACACAATTTTTGATAAAATAACAATGCAGCTTAAAAAATACATGATCCTTCAAGTTTCCTTCTAACTTCAAAATTACCTGAATGTATCCTTGGTGGAACAAACCCAAGGGCTCAGAAGTTGGCTGACCAGAAGTACCATTTAAAACGGGACACATAAAACAATGGTGCTGTCCCATTTCAAATGGTACGTCTGATCCGCCTACTGACACCTTAAATTTAGCCCGGTGAGACTCAGCTGACCATACTTAACCGCTAGTACCACTGTTTCTGTCCTGATTAAAACGGGATTTCTGGTCAGCCCACTCAGAAGACCCCTAAGTGGTCGACCCCCACCTGCTGTAGCCAAGTTCTACCATGAGGTCTTGGGTGGAAGCAGGGGGGTTGGGAGATCAAACCAGGAAGCCTGGTGCTGGGAAGAGGAGGGATCCGTGAAGGCGCCCTCTGAGACTCCTCACAGTTGTCTTTCCGGACCTTCCTCTAGCCTCTGGGCAGGGCAGGTGTTTTGGTTTCTTTGAGCAGAAACAGAGAAGCTCCATTTCTGCCTCAAGACACATGGAAAGAGGTGTAAAAATAGGTGAGTTCCTTTTAAGCTTGTTTTCTTCTCATTCTCACAGCCTTTGCCAGGAGTTCTTAGACTTCAGGGGCATCCAAACCATTGGAGAGCTGATCAAGATGCAGATTCCCAAGGCTCTGATTTCATAGTTCTAAGGATGCCCCCAAATGTGCATTGTTAAAAAGCTGGTCAACAGACAGTCCTTTGAATAGAACTGCTTGATACGTAAGTTTTGCTAATGCTAAAGAAAGTAGAGGGGTTTATTGGGTTACAGGTCTTTATGCAAGGTGGTGTTGTTATGGGTAATCAGATAATTTAGAGTTGTGTTTTTCAATTCAAATTATATCGTGGACCAAAGATCAATATACTCTCTTCAGACTTGAGTGGGTCACGGAAATGGGAAGGCAGAGCGATGACAGGCAAAAGGGACTCAAATTAGACGGTCACTTGGAGTAGTTTAGGGTTTGTCAACATTCCCCTTTGCATCCCCAAGGCCTTGCAGGCTCAGGCCAGGATGCCTCTGAAATTAGCAAATAATAACCAACAGAAAAGTGGGCTGGTTTGTGTAGATGTCCGCGATCCCACTGACTTCTCTTTTGCTGAGAGGTTATGTCATGAATGATCATTGTTTTGTCACATACTTTTCTGCATTGATCAAAAAGGATTGTATAGTTGTGTTGTTCTGTTAATATGGTGCTTAAGTTGATTGATTTTGTCAAATTTTAAACAAATCCCTTATTTCTCGGATAAATGCCACCTGGTCATGATGCATTATATATTTTTTAAAATCTATTGCTGGATTTGATTTGCTGATATTTGATGAAGGGTTTTTGTTTCTCTGTTCATGAGGGACTTTGGTCTGTAGTTTTCTTTTATTGTAATGTTTTTGTCTGATTTGGGTATTGGGGTTATACTGGCCTCATAAAATGATTTGGGAAGTATTCCATCCTGTATTTCAGGTAGCTTGTGTAAGATTAGTGTCATTTTTCTTATAAATGTTTGAGAGAATGCACTAGAAAAATTATCCTGTTCTGGTGTTTTCTCTGTGGGAGAGTTATTTTTTTAGTTAACTAAATTTCTATAATAAATGCAGGACACTTCAGTTTTTGCCATATCACTTCATATCAGTTTTAGTAGCTTAAATTAGAAAAAAAAATTTCTATTTTATTTAAGTTGACTTTAACATAAAATTGATCAAATATTTTTTTGGTTATTCTTTTAATATTTATAGTAACAAGCATTCTTTCATACCTGCTGTTGACAATTTCTGTTCCCTTTTTTGTTTTTAATCGACCTGGCTAGAATTTTATTACATTTACAATTTCTTTTTCAAACAACCAGTTTTTGTTTTGTAGACTTTCTCTCTTTTTTATTTTCTATTTCTTTATTTATTCTTTATCTTAATTTTCTTCCTTCTATCTATTTTGGGCTTAATTTGCTCTTCTCTTTCTAGTTTCTGAGTCACCGATTTTAGATCATTGATATTAGACCTTTCTTCTTTCTAATTAAAGCATCTAAAGCTATAAAATTTTCTCTAAGCACTGCTTTAGTTGCACGCCATGAATTTTGATATGTGCTATTTTTACTATTCAGTTTAAAATATTTTATAATTTTCCTTGTGGATTTTTTTATTCCTAGATGTTTTCAAAGATTTATTTTTATAGTTTTTGACAGAGAGAGAGATACAGAGACTAAGACAGAGACAGAGAGAAGGGGGAGGGCCCAGAACAGTCTGCATAGTTGTTGTACATCATTTGTTTTTCCACATAGTTTCATTCCACAGGTGGGCGGGGCTGCACAGGGCAGGAACTGGGCCAGGGTCTCACCCCGGTGAGAACTGAACTGGGGGCACTCCCCAGTTCAGCATATGGGTCCACACGGGCCGGGGTCAGGATTCGATCCTTGGTCCCCAGGACTGCAAAGTGAGTGCTCAACCCACTAAGCCATCTTGGCTTCCCCATGTTTTCGAAGTATGTTGTTTTACTTCGAAATGATTGAGGCTTCTCTAGATACCGTAGCTTATTGTAATTTATTTCTAATTCCTCTTGGGTCTTGTATATAATTTTCTTTCTCCGCTGATATGCTTTATTTTTTCATTCATTAGGTTGATATTCTTTATCTTTTCATTCATTAGGTATGTCTTTCCTTTATTCCCTTGAGCATGGTTATAATAGCTGCATTTTCATCCTTACTAGCAAATTGTAACATCTAGGTCATTTCAGGGTTCGTTTCTTGATTATCTTTTGTTCTGAGCATGGGCCATGTTTTTCTGTCTTCATATGCTGAGTAATTTTGTATGTGTTATGGAGACTGGATTATGTGTTAGTCTTCTGAAAAGTATTGATTGTTTATATATTGTTTGTTTGTTAGTTTTAGCAGACAATTAACTTGGCTGGCTCCAACTCTAAATGCTGTCTCCGCTGAAGGGGGTGGCAGCTCAGATCCCAGGTCAGTTTTTTTAGCTTCCACGTGCACATTCATGGTTCCGGGGCCAGCCACACATCATCTCTGTGACAGAGCACAGGCACAGAACGGGGGGAGCTCACTCTCTTATGAGAGACATTTGCTCTCTTTGTATCATCTCCTTTTGGACCCGTTCCAGGAAGTAGCCCATTTCCTGAAACAATCCTGCCATCAGGATGTCTACATTTTATCCGAAGAAGGCTAGGAGGGAGCAGAGGAAGAAACCATAGAAGGGAGAGGAGGTGGAAGGAGAGAAAGAGGGAGGGAGGAAGGCAGGCAGACATAGTGAATGCTCCCTAGGTATTTGTTGAGTAAATGGAGGAATGACTCTGGAATCATTCTTAGCCTTATTTGAGAGATGAGGACCTAAATTTCCAAAAGCTTACGGGGCTCACCCAGGAGCACAGTGATGGGGCCTAAACTTGATCTCAGTTCTTTGAATGCAGTTCCACTTCTTCCTCCCACACCTACTGGGATGGATGCTGGTCTAGCTCAGCGCTCCTCAAATGCCCGTCTTCAAGGAGAAAGGGGGTTGACGATCGCATGGGAATGCATGCACTGCTTCCTTCACCGGGAAACTCTTGCTAAGAGAGACTCTAACCACGCTAACCCGTGCTCTGAGTGACTCCGTGTTCTGGTGAGAGTCCCTAATCGTGTTACAAGTCATTCACCTACTGTAGCTGGGCCACAGACCACACCTTGTTGTACTGTGATTCTCTTGAACTAGAGGCTCACCGCGTGGCTTTAAACTCCGTGTCTCTGTCATTTCAGATGTCTTTCCTGTCTAGATGGAGCCCTCAGGCATCCCCGAGTCCACCACCTTTTTTAATTATGATTTGCAGAGCTTTCTGTGTGAGAAGCAGACCTTCGCCTTTGCCACCTTAAGCACCACAATCTTGTACAGCCTCGTGTTCTTCCTCAGCCTGGTGGGCAACAGCCTGGTGCTGTGGGTCCTGGTGAAGTATGAGAGCCTGGAGTCCCTCACCAACGTCTTCATCCTCAACCTGTGCCTCTCGGACCTCGTGTTCTCCTGCCTGCTGCCTCTGTTGGCCTTGGAGTACCACTGGGGCTGGCTGCTGGGCGACTTCGCCTGCAAGCTCTTCAGCATGGTCTTCTCCGTCAGCCTCTCCAGCAGCATCTTCTTCCTGACCGTCATGACCATCCACCGCTACCTGTCCGTGGTCAGCCCCGTCTCGTCCCTGCGTGTCCACACGCTGCGACGCCGCGTGCTGGTGACCAGCGCCGTGTGGGCCGCCAGCGTTCTGTGCTCCGTCCCCGACGCCATCTCCCACCGCGTGTTCCTCAACTCGGAACGTGCCCACTGTCAGTACTCGGAGCTCAAGTGGTACCTGGCCTCGGTCTACCAGCACAACGCGTTCTTCCTGCTGTCCACGGGCATCATCCTGTTCTGCTACGCGGAGATCCTGCGGGCCCTGTGCCGCTCGCGCTCCAAGCGCCACCACCGCACAGTGCGGCTCATCCTCGCCATCGTGCTGGCGCTGCTCATCAGCTGGGCACCCTACAACGTGCTCCTGTTCCTGCAGACGCTGCTGCAGCTCAGGGTGGTGCAGAGCTGTGAGCTCAGCCGGCAGCTGGACTACGCCTTGCTGCTCTGCCGCGACTTTGCCTTCTCCCACTGCTGCTTCAACCCCGTGCTCTACGTCTTGGTCGGGGTCAAGTTCCGCAGACACCTCAAAAGCCTGCTCCAGCGCTTCTGGCTCTGCCGCTCCCAGGCGCCCAGCACGTCCCCGCTACCTCGCTCCCCGGGGGCCTTCCACTATGAGGGCGCCTCCTTCTACTGAAAGGGAGGGAGTGGGGCGCTGGGGGTTGACATGGATGGAGGAGGCACACGCTGAGGCTGCCACGGCTGCAGGGGTGGGGGTGAAGAAAATACATCACACAGAGGGCCCGACCTGCCCCTGCCCCTGCCCCTGCCTCTTCTACGGAAAGTGGATTCCCACCTGCACGTTTCATATTGCCGTTACGAAAAACGTTTCTTAGCTTCTGAGTTCGTCATCCCTTCCTTCATTTATTCCTTCACATAGACATAAATTTCTTATCATTGCTTAGTTCAGGAGGTTCAGAAATGTGGAAGGATTCCCAGAAAAGAGCATCGTTCAAGAATTGACGAGGGGCTGAAACTCACTGTGGGTGGCCGTCATGCCCCAGTCGCTCACACCCCACGCCTGAGTCACCTCCAAGCCCTGAATGTCCTTTCCCACCACTCCCACGGCCACGATCTACTGACTCTGCCCAGTGTCTCTTAGAGATGTGCTTGTCACCACGTGCCCCTGGAGTCCTCCCCACGTGGCCTCACGTCCTCAGCATGTTGCTCCAACCAGCTCGGGATCCAACCACAGAAGACCCCGGGCCCCTTTCCAGAGATCCTTCTCCCAGGTCCCTTGGCTCCCGGCCCTTGACATGCTGCCAGCTGGGCCTGGAATGTGTGCCCTTTTGCTCCCTAACCTGCGAGCCTCAGCTGACAAGCCAGCTCCTTCCAGAAGCCCTCCCCAATCCTTAAGTCCGGAGAGCACTCTCTGGGTTGTCATGGCACTCTACTTGTCCCCCCCAAAGACACTGTCACTTTGCACCTCATGTCATAGTGACACAAGTGCATGACTCATCTCCCTGCCCCATCAGATGGCCAACTGCCTGAAGGCAGGAACCTGGTCCGACACCCTGCCAAGCATAGACCACCCTGGTGCTCCAAAGACTGACAGACTGATAGCTGTCATTCTTCTTCTACTTTATGCTTTGGGGGCGGGGGGAGCCATGGGCCACTTTCTACCTTCCTTGCCCCAGACCGCTTCTATATAGAGACTAACCTTTCTTCCCTAGTCTACACATTGCTTCTCTTCTCCATGGCAACAACTATATTGGGCCCTGCTTTTTAGTGAATGGTGTACATGTCTGCTTCTTACATGGTCTCAGAGCTTCACATCCAAGAACATAAATAAAAAGCCACCTTCTCAATGTCCCCATACCACATGGACGGGTCCGAGAACCCAAGTCAGCTCTGAAATGGGACCTTGGGAAAGCTCCCCAGGTGATTCTGACCCGCACCTCCGTTTGGCTGCAGCTCCTTGAAGATGGGAATACCAGAGTCTTGTGCATTAGGTCCTTGAGCAGGACTTGGCACAGGGTCACTGTGGCACCTGGCTTATGCTTGTTGAATAAAGTAGCTCCTAATATAGCCCTCAGCTGGAGCCAAGAGGTATTTTCCCCTTCAGTTCTTGCGACAGTTTCAATGATCTATTTGCCATTGGGTGGCCACCGTTGGAGAAGTTTGACCTGGCTGGGGAAGAGGGAAGGTCTGATTTTTTTTTTTTTTTAATATTTATTTATTTATTGGGGTTTTTTTTGATAGAGAGAGAGAGAGAGAGAGAGATACAGAGACAGAGAGAGAACTGAACTAGGGGAGCTCCCAGTTCAGCATATGGTTCCGCACGGGTCGGGGCCGGGATTCGATCCTCGGTCCCCGGCGCTGCAAAGTGAGCGCCTAACCCACTGAGCCATCCCAGCTTCCCCAGGTCTGATTTTAATTAGGCCAGTAACACCTGCTGGAGAGGGCTGGGTGGTATTCCAGGGACAGGGGAAAGCTCTCGTGGGCTGGCTAACCAATAGGTGGGGCCACTACTCACCAGGAATGGAAGAAACAGCAAGAGGGAAGAGACAATGGGATGGTTACAGGGTCACAGCTAAGACTATGGACTTCTGTCAGGCTAATCATTCGGCGCCGCCTCAAACTGAGAGTATTACATTTTTGTTCAACTTTTATTTAGATGGCAGGCTGAGCCCAGGGAGCAGAAGGGGAGAAGATTCTAGCTCATACACCCACTTGGCCAAACCAAAGCACCATGGGTTTTGAGCTCACTCTACTTAGAGGGCAGATTTGGGGGTCTTATATTCCCAAGAGCAGGCCCTTGAAGAAGCCAGCTTTAGCAGCTCCTCACCTCATTCCACCTCATTAGCATGGCATTCCTGCCCATGCCAAGATGCTTACCCAAGTATTTCTTTCAACACTTACAGCCATAGCCCTTGGAGCACTTCATGAAATAAAATCACGTCCATCTCTTTGCATTTCTAGTGATGTTTTAGCACAACATATTAGCACCCAGGGTAATCTCTTCTCAAGTCTTCTAATCAAGCTCCTGGAAATCCAAGGGAAGAGGCACAGAGACAGAAAGGTAGAAGCAGGAAGATAGATGGTCTCCTATCAGGATTGTGGGTGAGACATGTGACCGCACTCTACACCCTCTGACCACGCCCTTCATTGCCCACAACCTCCCGCTTTCCCCTCCCTGCATCCACTGCAGCCACTGTTCAACCTCAGCGGGCCTCTTGTAGGCCTACCCCTCCCTCTCCAGTTGAAAAACGGTGCCCTGCACACAGGCTTCGGACCTGCCACTCCTGGAATATTAAAAACCCCTGGCACTTGCTAGGGAAGAACCTCTTCCCAGCATTTCCATCCCCACACTCTCTCCAGCAAAATCAAGAAGAGAGGAACCTCACTGATCCCTGAGAAAGAATGTCCCTTCAAGCCCACGGCAGCCCCAGACCGCAGATGACCGCAGCCTGAGTGGCACTTCCTTGAGGGCACAACCTGGGTTGCATGTCTAGAACTTTCCTTGGTGTCCCATAATATTTGTGGTTGGTTGAGTAGGTGGATAGGAGACCATATTTTTGTGTGTTGGTGTTTTTGGTTTTTTTTTTTTTTCTACTTCTGTTTCCTCTTCTGACCTTTCCTTATATCTTCTAGTCAATTCCAGGTGCCATCCACGGGCTTCCCATGGATTGTGCTCTAGAGCCCACCAGCCCAGACATCGCGTGGTTTTGCTGAATTCCTACCGGCTTTCATTTGTGATCAAATGAGATCCACAAGTACGGAAAGCCCAGTAGGACAGATTTCCAAAATAAGCTGGCTGAGAAGCCTCTCAGGATTTGAGCTCTGGCCCCAACCCCCAAATCCAAGCTCTTTTACTTAGCCACTGTGACCTTGGGCCTCTCAAGGCCTTCGTGTCCTTATCTGTAGAACAGTAGAAATGTCCACAACACAAAGACAGACTCTACCCACATGAGGGAGGTGTGCATGAGGTCATGTGTGTGAAAGCATTCACTCTGTAAATCATTCAACCCCAGGCTAATACGCATTACTATGGCAATGATCTCAGAAAACCAGAAAGCTCATTGTACCACAGGTACAAATAAAAGATCAGCACGTATCGACTTACCTCTGGCTGGTTGGGTCCCCTTGTTTCTACCCGAGATTATCATGTAAGATTCCTAACAGGGGGATGCTGGGACAACTCAGTGGTTGAGTGCTTGCCTCACTATCGCACGGTCCAGGGTTTGATTCCTGGCCCCGGCCTGTTGCTGAACTGCTGTACAACTGGTAACCGCCAGAATGGCCTGGCAGCGAAGGTTCTTGCCTCCCATGTGGGAGGTCCCCAGTTCAGCACCCACCCCATGTCGCCCCACACCCACCTGTGTGGAATGAAACCACGTCACAGCTAACGATGTACAACTATGGAGACTGCTTTGGGCCCTACTCCCTTTTCTCTCTCTCTCTCACCTTCTCTCAAATTAAAAAAAAAAAAAAGATTCCTAAAAGCTCTCTGCTTATTGGGGAACTGGGTTAAGACTTGGAGTGAAAGGAGGGATACAGAAGAAGGATGGGAAGTAAAGTGTGGAATATGCCTGTGTGGGTCAGGATGGTGGGAAATAGAGTCCACGTGTGCCTTAGGCAAAAATGTCCAAGGTCAAGTCGATCTTGAGGGCTCTGTGGCTCAGTTTTCTGTCCCCGTCTTGCCTCTGGCTGGTACCCAAGTCTTCTGTCTCCAAGTGCAAGGTTTTTTCTGCTTTGTGATCCATTTGTGTCCAAATAAGGGCTTCCCAGAGATCAGCCCTTCAATCAGAAGGAATGATCCGGCCTGCTGCTGGGAATGTCAGGCATCCTAACAATGTGGGGAGAGATACTTTGTTGGTTTGGGGGAGGGAAGGTGTGGGAAGGGGAGGGGGATTATCCTAACTCCTCACCAAGTTATTCTGAGTACAGAGCTGAGATTTTAGGTTTCAGGCTGTTGTAATCCTGTCTCACACCCCTACCCTCCCGGACCTTCCACAAAAGGAAGTGTGGCCAGAAGGACCAACGGAGGACAAAGGCCGCCCAGCTCCTTGACTTGGACCATTTCAGAGACTCAGTCTTGAGCATCACTCACGCCTCGAAGAAGGGGGCAGCAGTCGGGCATGGCACACGCGGAGGTGGCACGGATTAGAGACAGGGAGGGGCTGAGTCGTGTAGACACCCAGCAGTTCCCTGGCCTTCTTTGTGGAGGGCCTGCTCTGTGGGCAGTCAGTGTGAAGCCAGTGCAAAGCCCGTGCGGGGGGCCAGGAGACAGCGCAGACGAATTAGGCCCACGCTCAAGGTGGCCAGCCTCTAGTGATTCCCATTCGGGTGAAGGTTTCTCTAAGACGACTCCGGGTCCGGCCTCTTTTCCAGAAGACCTGCATGAACCCTCTGGCCTAATAGAGAATGACCTGGCTTGATTGTCCACACAACTGGAATGCACACCTTACACATGTCATTGAAACAATTCCAAGGCTCTTTGCCACGAATTAGGGGAGTTTGGGGGAGGACGTTCCAGTCTCTGCTCCTCCCACTTTGGTTACAATTTGTTCAACAATCTGCCTCTGATCTTGCCCAGTAGTAAGGAAAATGTGAATTAAAAAAAACAATATGGATGCCAGAATAGCTCAGTGGTTGAGCCCTTGCCTCGAAATCACAAGGTCTGAGGTTCAATTCCCGGCCTCGGCCTGTGAAAACCCATAGGCTGAGCTGTGGCACAACTGGTAACCGCCAGGCTGGCTCGGTGGTGAAGGTTCCCGCCCACGCGGCTCCACATCCACCGTGTGGAACAAAACCACGTCACAACTAATGATGTACAACTTTGGAGATTGCTCTGGGCTCATACCCCTTCCCTGTCTGTCTGTCTTTCTGTCTCACCTTCTCTAAAACAATAAAATATAAAACAAAAATAAACAAACAAAAAAAGCATTAAATAAAGTCAGTAATGTCAATAAACTGACAATGTTCATTCTTCAGCGTATCTTCTGTTTATTTCCAAATTAGAACACCCACCATTGTTGGCCCCATTGGAAAATCACACCCACTTTTCTGGCTGGGTCCTTAGCTTGCCACTTCCCCTCTTTGGGAGTTAATTTTTTCAACTTACCGGGAGAGGTTTGACCTCAGTGATCTCTAAGATCCCTTCCTATGATTAAAAAATAAAGTCTACGGGCCTATATCTTCCTGGGTTGCATTTCTGTGACATTCTACAGGAGATCCAAATCTATAGCTCAGAGCATGTTCTGGGCTGAACTGTGTCCCTTCACCAAATTGCTACGTTCGAGTCCTAACCCCCAGGACCTCTGAATGTGACCTCATCTGGAAACAGGGTAGTTCCATATGTCATTAGTTAAGATGAGGTCATACTGCCCTAGCTCAGGCCCCTAATCCAGTATGACCAGTGTCCTCAGAAAAAAGAAATGTGTGGACGCAGCCATGGACACAGGAAGGATACCAGGTGAAGACTGGAGTTTCACCACCACAAGCCAAGGACACCAAAAATGGCCAGCAACCCCCAGAAGCCAGGAGAACCGCAGGGAACAGAATCTCCCTCACAGCCTTGGGAGGAACCAACCCCAACACCTTGATCTTGGACTTCCATTCTTGAGAACTGAGGGAAAATTAAATATCTGTTGTTTAAGCCACCTTGTTTGTGGGATTTTGTTATGGCGGCCTGAGTCGACAGATCCAGGGCACAGATTCCCACAGATGGGTGTGTGGGAACTTCAGTGCATCTCAGAACACCCCACCTTGGCTCCTTGCCTAAGGCTCCATGGTCTACCTTGCCCACTAGAATATTGCACATAACTAAAGATACATACAGGAGATGGGAAACTGACTTTTTCTGAGACCGACTCTGTGCTGGGTCCACACCTTTCATTAATAGAGAATGACCTCGCTTGATTGTCCACACAACTGGAATGCACACCTTACACGTCATTGAAACTATTCCAGCCATCTTGTAAGGCTTCTGGTTCCCCACTTAGACGAAGGACATCGGGAGTCAGGGAGGTCACATTCCACCACCCAGGGTATGGGTAGTATGCTAGATCACATAGGGAGCTGGAAAAAATACGGATGCGTGGGTCCCACCCCCCAGAGATTCTGATGCAATTGGTCTGGAGTGCGATCTGGCACCAAGTTTTTAAAAAGCTCCCCAGATGATTCTAATGTAGAGCCAAGTTGGAGAAGTACTGATCTAGTGTATTTATTCATTTGGACACTCATACACTAAATACTTACTGAGCACTTCCTATGTGCCGGGTTCTGTGCTATATGCCTTGCATACATTACGCTCCATTTACACGACAACTTTATAAGGTAGGCATTGTCTCTTTTATCCAGATGAGAAAAGGGAGGCTTGCAGAAATCAACGGCTTGCTCAAGCCCACAGGATTGGTTAGACCCAGATCAGAAATGTTCGAATCGGGTCTGTCTTGTCCACCACATCACTGTGCTTCCTCAAACAAGGAATGTGTCCATCAACAGAAACCACCTCCAGTTGCCGTGACAGAAGGGAAATGCATAGAAAAGATCTGAGGCATGATTGCACTGTGATTGTGTCAGAGACACGAGGGGGACCTAAAGAGCCCCAGAATTTATTTATAAAAATTGGGGGTTTATTTTTATATGTTTAAACTTCAGTTACCTTCAAAGTACCCTCCATCTGATGCAATATACCTAGTGAGATGCTTTTCCCACTGCTCAAGACAGTTTCTGAACTCGCCGATTCTGATGCCTTTTAGTTAAGCTTGACCAGACCTACCATGTAGGTCAGCCTACTGACACTGTGAATTTAGCCCAGTGAGATGAGGCTGACCAGATAGACTATTTAAAACGGGACAGCACTATTGTTTTCTGTCCCATTTAAAACGGGACATCTGGTCCCCCTCCTGCCATTTTTTTTGTTTCACCTCATCCACACTGACAAAATGTTTCTTCTTGAGGACTTCTGTTTTGTTTTAAATCTGGGGAAACAGAGAAAAAGAAAGTTGCTCGGGGCGAGATCAGTGAATAGGGAGGGTGGAGCATGGGGGTCATGCTGCTTTTGGACAAGAAACTGCCGAACACAGCGCAGTGTGGGCAGGTGTGTTGTCCTGCCACACGTTGTTCGTGTAAATCACCCATCACGAAATGGACAAATGCGTCTGGTCTCCAAAACAAAGTCACTGAAGCCAAAAGCAGCCTCTCACAACACCAGCTGGTACACGGATGCAGATGGGTGCCTAGAACACTCACCTGGCGGGGGAGCCTGTGCTACAAGGGGCCCACCCTCCAGAAGATGATTCTGGTTTGGGGAGGGTCTCCTTCATATACCATATCTGCAACTACATCAAATATGATTCAGCAAAACGGAAAAAGAAATGTGTATCATTATAAAACAAAAATGGGGAAGTAAAACACAGAAGAGGTTATACACAAAGAAAGAGAGAAAATGCTGGACAACTCACCAAACTGACGGGAAGGCAGAGGAAACAGGCGGGACAAAGGGAGAAGGTGCCACACAACCACTTAAGAAGCCAGAGGTTGCAGCAGTTCCAGAAAGAACTGCCACCTGCACTGCACATGGCAGGTCCATGAGGGCAGGGACCGAGCCAAAGACACACGCCCACACTTTGGCCCCCTGGGAGCTGGGACAGCAGGCTCAGGAGCTGGGATGGCAAGCTTGGACTTCCTGCAGGAGAAGCAGGCTCTATCTCCCACCAAGACGCATGTGGTGGGGAATTCCCCTCGCTGGCAAAGGAGTCCAGCCACCAAAGCCACAGATGGCCACTGCGTGTGAAGAAGAGGTTACTGGGGTTTCACTACTTCCTGGCCTTGGTGCAGTTTCAGACACCAGAGGTGTGACATCACTGTGCTCACTGAAAATATCTTAGGAAGGAGCAATACGATCAGGCCCCATCCCAAACTGTTCCTTTCAGTAGTCCCACCCACACTCGGGTCAGCAGAACTGCTCACGGAGAAAGTGACCCTCCTTGACATTGACACTCAATTACTCTCTAATGGTAGTCTTTCGAATTTCTTTCCTGCTGGCCATTTACTTAAAGGTTACCCCTTGGTAGCAAAGATAAGAGTTTTTCTAAGGGGCCCCTTTCAGTTTCTTCTCATATCTCATGTATAGTTATTTCCTTTATTCTGAGTGTTAAGAGCCAGTTGGGGGAAAAAAATATTTTTCTAACCAGAAAACAGATTTTGATGCCAGAATAGCTCAGCAGTTGAGTGCTTGCCTCACAATCGCAAGGTCTGAGGTTTAATTCCCGGCCCTGGCCCGTGCAACCCCCATATGCTGGAGTGTGGCACAACTGGGAACCGCTGGGATGGCTCAGCAGTGAAGGTGCTCACCTCCCACGTGGGAGACCCCTCATTCGGTTCCCACCCCGTGCAGCCCCACATTCACCTGTGTGGAATGAAACCATGTCACAACTAACGATGCACAACTATGGAGATGGCTCTGGGCCCTCCTCTCTTCTCTTTCTCTCTCTCTTGCTCACCTTCTCTCAAACAATAAAATAAATCTAAAAAACAGAATTTGTTGCACAACCTTAGACAATGAAAAACTTAAAGCCTTCTTAGGTTTGCCTTGGTGATGATGGTGGTGATAATGGTGGTAGTGATGAAAATAGTGATGATGGTGATGAAAATAATAATGGTGATGGTGGTGATGGTGATGATGATGGTGGTGAAGGTCATGACAAGATGATAATGGTGATGACAGCAATAGTGATGATGGTGATGGTCATGTTGATAAAGTAGCCTGAAATTATTCAGCACTAGATTTATGTCAGCACCATGCTAGAGTGCTTGTCTTATTTAATCGTCACAAATGTCATCTGAAGTTGCTATATTGCTCCCTATATACATAGGCTGACCAGACATCCCATTTGAGAGCTTGTTTGGAGGATGTAGCAGGGGAGCACAGCTACTTGTATACCCTTGACCCAAGAATGGTCCTCTCCGCTATTGGGGAAGGTCATCCTCTTTGACTGAGCACACAGCTTTGGGAGGGACATGGAGCAGTGAGGGAGGAAGGGGACAGCCGCCTGGCCAGCCAGATCAACCGAATCAACCCTGGCAATCAATGGGGTGACAGATGTCGCAGTCAGATCACCCTCACATCCCAGACGTCCCATTTGAAACAGGACAGAAAGCAATAGTACTGTCCTGTTTCAGATGGGACGTCTGGTCAGCTTACAGACACCTTGAATTTAGTGTGAGATTAGGCTGACCAGACATCCCATTTGAAACAGGACAGTACCATTGTTCTCTATCTTGTTTAAAATGGGACCTCTGATCAGCTTATTTGTACGTGAAGCATGAAGGGGTTAAGCTAATTATTAATACCAGAAGTCACACAGTGAGGATTCAAACCTAAGCCTTGGGTTGCTACATCGTGCCTCCTTCCATTACACAAGTCTATTAACATTTCTAGGCCTTAGTTTCTTTATCTGAAATACCATTAATTAGACCAAAGGATTTCAACTAAGAATGCCTGATAGAATCACCTGGGAAGGTACTTTAAAATACGAGGGCTGTCCGGAAACTATCCAGCCACACAATATAAAAAACAGAAGCATTTAGGGCTGGACTTTTTCTGGACAGCCCTCACATACATACATGGCAGACCCTCACCCTCACCAGAGGTGCTGATTCAGCAGGTCTGGTTGGGGCCTGGAGCTCTGTAATTTTAAGCACCCTCAGGTGATTCCCATGCCCCCATGTGAGAACCAGTGAACCAACATACCCTCAGAGGTTCCTTCCATCTCTGGTTTTCCATCTGCATGTGCCAGGACGTTTCTGGAACACTAAGCCCTTAACATGACCAGTGGGTAAATCAGTTGCGGGGAAAGCTGCTGTCCTAACTCCAGCTTAGAGACTCCCAGTGCTGCCCTGACCGCCCTGGCTGGAGGCTACTTCAGTCAGGCTGGAGGCACAGACATGTGCTTGGGGTACCCTGCATTTTGAACTTCTCATTTTTTGTGGAGAAGGAAATAGGGCAAAATCTAAAGGCATTGTTTGGCTGCCTTGCTGATTACATCCTGGTGTGAGTTCATAGAATTATATCATCATCATCATCAATCATCAGTTGCCACCATTGTTATTGTTACGTGCACACAGTGTGCTAGGAATTTGGGAAGCACTTCATACACATGATCTCATTTCGTACTCAGAACACTCTTCCTCATTTTCCTGATAAGGAAGCAGGACCTAGAGGGAAAGTGACCTGGCCAGGGGTACACTGCTGGGGTTGGACAAGTTAGAAACCCCCTCCCTCTACCTATTGGCAAAGACCATCCAGCTAACAACCCCCATGCATGCCAGACTGGGATCTGCAGCTTTCCCACCAACTCAAGAGTCTTTGAATCAACAAGAAAATGAAATGATGATTTTGTTATTACCTCTCCACATACAGTGTAGTAGTAGATATTATTGCATACAGTATTAATGAATGCATTTTGTTCTATTAAGTCCAGCCTCAGAGTGCTTTGCAACTTACAAATAGGAAATACTTATAACTTAGAAATTGAGCAGAGAGTCGGAGCAGAAATTTGGGGGTGATAGTTCATATATTAACATATACGAGGGCTGTCTGGAAAGTATTCAGCCACATACTATGAAAAATAGAGGCATGTCTGGCTGGATTTTTAAGTAGAGCCCTGTATTAACAAGTGAGGGAGATCAAAGATGGGTCATTAGGCCCAGCAGTATACAACGTTTTTTAGCCCAACATATCAAAAATATTATCATTTCAACATATAATCAATATAAAAATATTGAGCTATTTTACATTGTTTTCGTTCTAACTCTTTGGAATTCAGATGTATTCTGCACTTACAACATAGGCACAATTCAACTCACACTAGCCACGTTTCAGGTTCTCAAAAGTTACACATGGACAGTGCTGCTTTCAAGACCCCTGACCCATTGTGGGCACACGTGCCTCTTGGGATTGCAAGAGTTAACCTACGGGCGGTTGGTGGAAAGACCGGTAGAAGCTGTAAACATCTGCTCTGCAAAGCATGCCGGGAGTTGTAGTCTGCGCCCAACTGCCATGGCGTCCGGTGAACGTTGTAGGCTTTGGCCCGGTGGGGCATGCCGGGAGTTGTAGTCCGCACCCGCCGGTGTTGGGGTCTGCGTATCATGGCCGTCCACGCCGCGTTCCCGCACTCTTCCACTTGGTCCCAGAAAGTTTCGGTTCTGCCCAGAGGTGAACACACGAGCGCGTAAGTGCCACCGGGGGACTGGCCAGACTCTGGGGACGCCCAGAGAGGAGAACTGCTCTTGGCTCCGGAGGGGAGAAGTTCCCTCCGCGCGCGGTTTGTCACCTGTTGCCCTTTTTGTCCCCGCCCATCCCGGGTCTCCCACAGACCCCGCCCGAGCCCTGGCCCTGGCCCGGTGGTCCTGGGAAACACCTCGGGGCCGGTGGAACTGACCCTGGAGCCAGCCTGCTTCTGGTGATCAGTGAGGAGGACACACCTCCCTCCCCCAAATACCAGTTCCAAGACTCCCGACGGCCAAGGGGCCGCAAGCGAACCCACCACCATGTCGGGGTCTCAGAACAAGCCCTGGGGTGTTTTAGGGACAAGAGTACAGGCCCCAGTTTTCTGCTTGCATTGTCCAGGGGGCCGCTGACCTCTGAAGGCGTAGTTGGTCCGGGACAGCCCAGACCTTCATTTTGCGAGGCTCCGTCGATGTCCTCGTCTTAAGAGGGCGGTTTGTTCGTCCGGCGACACCCTCAGGTCACTGGCCTATTCTCTTTCCCCACTGCCCCTTGTGCCCAGATTCGGGACCTCGAGATTGCCCCCAGCCGATCTTCCCTGAAACCCCTGTGCGTTTGTGGGCTGTCTCTGGTGTGGCTGCTCCCACTGGCCCGGAGTCTATGCTTAGAACCTAGGCTGGGGATTGTAGAGGGAAGGCTGAATTTTGTAATTTTTATAAGATAATCGTGTGTGGTTGACACATGAACCACGTGGCTCTGATACCCCATTGTCACTTGACAGTTCTCTGGCTGCCCTCTAGAAAAAAGATAGAGCAATTGTGAAACTGCCTGTGTCGGCCACAACCCCTTTGCCCCTCTGCTTGTCTTACCACAGCAGTTTCCTTTCCCCACAGAAAAATGGGTCAGAGGCTCTGAGGGCAGAGGATTGGGCCTTCCTCTGCGCCCTGCCCTCCTGCCACCTCAAGCCTTGTGGTCACTAGCAAGCTTAATTTCCCTGCCATCTGCCTAATGCGGCTTCTGGGTGTTACAGGTGAGGAGGAGTTGTCCTTCCGAGATTGCCTGCTTTCAGTGGGCCCACGCTAAGTGGGCTGCACGGTGCTCGCTGTGGGCCATTGTCATTCACCCTGGAAAGCAGAGTTAAACGCCTCTGCGCTGTGCCGGAACCTTTGGTTAAAAGGCTCTTGCTTTAGGAAACTGGTTTTCTACTTCATTTAGTTTTTCAGTTGTTTTCAATATTTTATTAGGAAGATGGTCAGACATACTGAATCACTGTAAGGATTGTACCACCGGCTCGATTCTACAATGAATACTTTGTGATGATTCTTGTATTTGCTTTGGAGTTGATTCTCTAGCTGTTCCTTGGATGGGCTTTGCGCCTTGTGGCTGGTTCTGGGGCACAAATGGTTCAGGAGCTGTGTAGTTTAGCCTGGGCCTTTTGGGACAGGATGGCTCTCACTGATATCTGATGAGGAACCACTTAAAACACAGATAGATGTCTGAGAGGAAGAATTATCCTCTACACATAAAGGTTCTGGCTGGACTAATAATCAAGTTAACGTGAGACAGATTAGCAGGACAGAAGCAAATGAAAGTTGATAACATGTATACCTCCCGTATACCGGTACATGACAGAGACTCAAGAACACTGAGTAACTCACCAAAATGGTGGAAGCCATCCCCTTATATACCAGCTTCAGCTCAAGACTAAGGAAGATCTTGGAGGTGGAGGGTCAGTTGTAGGAGGTTACTGGGAAAAGCACAGTAAACAAGGGTAAGGTTGTTATGCAGATTTCAGTCCCTGCCTTCTCCATTGCCTGTAAAGACAGGCCTGGCACAGTGAGGGCGGGACACCCTTACAAATGGATATCTCCTTTACAAATGTGAATGTCCTTTTATAGAAGGTGACTTCTGGGTGTTCAGAGTGTCTTTCACGCTTGCTTTTTAATAAAATTAACAAGCCTAAAACGATCAGTATCCCAAAGGGGCATATTTTGGAGTGGCAGACTGTGCCCCTTCAAGAGCAAGCCCAGAGTAGCTTGTGATTTTGATCTGTGTTGGTCACCAAGGCTGTGGGTGGCTGCCTCCAGGACACAGTTGATGCTTAAGTGGCAGACCTTGTCTCCCCTTTGGCTGATGGGTAAACTGTTTTTTGGTGATTCCAAGGACGACTTGGGTCACTCAAGGCTAGACGAAGCGTGTTGTGTAGCTGTGGTCTCAACAGTGAGAATCACTGATAGGAACTCGAGTTTGGGAGCTACCTTCCCAGGCAGCAAAGCAGGTAAGGGGGTGGGAGGTGTCTTGTAACCAGCCATGAGCACCTGGGATCAGAGATGAATGGAGTTTGGCCTTGTCAATATCTGCTTATAGTGGCTGGGTGTCATAGTCTTGCTCAAAAGATAAACAGTGTTTTCTGTTTGTCATCTCAGTACCAGTTTTGTTTAGGTAGTTTTTCTTTTTCTTTCTTTAAGCTCTTGAGTACGGGGAAAGAGCTTCTGTTTGAACATCTAAGTAAACCGGTGGGGTGGGTAGTGAAGTGTTTATCGTCTTGCTGTTTTTCTCCTCTTCCTCACATGGGCAGCCTCAGCCTGGCAGCCTGAACCTGTAGTCTCAGGTGCTTTTTCCAGAGCATCTGTGGCCTTGGTCAGGGGCAGAGAGGCAGAATGGAGAAGCCTCAGCCAAAGTTAGTCACTGAGTAAGTCTGTTCTCTTTTCCCACCTCCTCTGTGAAGGAAGGTAAAGGGTAACCTGTCCACATTGTACCCAAATGAAAACCAACCAACCAACCAACCAAAAGTACTCACAAGGCAGGAAGAGGTTAGATAGCTCCCTAGGACAGATAGGTTTGCTGAAATTGCCCGAAAGTAGTTGAACTTACTCCTTGTGGTGATCTTACAGGTAGCGTCAATTGCACATGACTAGTCTGACTCCAGATCTGACTAGGGTCCAAATTGGCAAGACACAGCTACAGTTGACAATAGAGAGGACCATTTTCTTGTCTGTTGCCACAGCTGCTTCAGAACCATCCTGGGTCAGGCTTGCCCCTCTTAAACACCCCCCGCCCCCTCCTTGTCCATACCAGGTTGCTCTTGTCACCCGAAGGAGCATCAAAACCTCTTCAACCCTTGCCGTGTTCCCGATCTGTGGTTCCAGATCTGAACTTCTGGGATTGGAGGGAGGAAAGGACCTTGGGGAGGGCTGGTTGAGTGGGGGCAGTGGTGTAGTGGATGTCATTGTCCTAATGGAGAAGAGGAGGCTTCTGGGTAAGGCGGCTTTGGGTCAGCACTGTGGAGCACTCTCTCCTGTAGATAGCAATCCACCGATCCCTACGTTACGTTACTCCATTCCTGACTCATAAATACTATAACATTTCCCCAGTAATGATGATACAATGTCTGCAATTACAATGATTGTTTAAGGGCATTATTTTAGGCAACATAAAAGTGTAACTAGTGCTCAATAAAGGAAAATGGAAAATCAGAGAAATAGAGTTTTTTTCAAAATGTACTCATGTTTCCCACCATTGAAGGATAATTATTATTTACATGTTGGTATCTTTCTAGTACAGTGGTCGGCAAACTGCAGCAGCGAGCCGCAGTTTGCCGACCACTGTTCTAGTACATTTCTATGCCTAAAGTTTAATTGGGTTTGTAGAGCAGGAGTTGCAGTTTTTGGTTTTGTCTCATTTATTCATTCATTCAGGTAATTCATTGAGGGCCCTCCATGTGTCAGAATTGTGCTGGGGAAATAACGAATAGCAGTGGAGTTTACAGACAAGTGGGAAAGACAGATTAAACAAATTACCATATGTCGTATTTTGCTGTGTATAATGCGCTTCTGTGTATAGTATGCACCCACATTTTTGGTTCAAACTTTTAGGGGAAAAAAAATCTTCTAATTTTTTAATTCAGATTTTTATTTGTTTATATTTAGGTACTTTTTATATTATAAAGGAATTTTAGCATTTATTTTTCAACATGATGGTACAAGAAATTTTATGTAACAAATAATTACAAAACCCGAGAACAGAGACAAGGTCAGAGAAAGGGAGGTGAGTAGGAGAGAAGGGAACCAGACAGATTCTGATCATGACCAGGAGCGGGCAGAAGAGGGAGTGAGCTGGGAACCTGGGAACCCCGGCCGAAATGTAACAGGCCGAAATGTAACAACAGCCGATGAAGGTGGAGGTGAACTGACAGGGGTGGAGCCGACCTGGACCTGGTTGGGTTCCCAGCCAAAGTGATTATTGGGTTCCAGGGTATTATTTTGTATATGGATATTGTTATTGATTTCTAGAGTTACTCTTTTAACTCATAAGTGTATGTAAAAGAGTTAGTACTACTTGTGTATAATGCGCATCCTTATTTTTCCCTCACAACTTTGGGCAAAAAACGTGTGCTTTATATATGGCGAGGTACGGTAGGCAGATGGCCATAGTAGTGGAAGAAAGTAGAGCCCCCTTAATGGGCTTAGAATCTTAAAGTAGAGTTGGGTGCCTCCCGAGCCTCTGTCTTCATAGAAGTGCTGCTCACGGGCCTCAGATGATCTGGTATTCATAGCTCACTGGGGCGTGTGGTGTGCTGTCTGCCTCTCCCCCCTGCAGGTGAGTTTCTTGAAGGCCGGGCTCCACCCTCCTTGTTCTGGGTCAGGTCTGCCTGTTCATAGTGGTGCCCAATGAAACCTCTTGGCTGGCAGGCAGTTTGTTAACACATCTGGGCTCCCTGTGTGTTGTCTTCCTCGATTGAGGCTGTGTTTATGGTAGAGCGCATTCTGTCAGATTCAGTGCTTAATTCATCCTTAGCTGGACCGACCCCGTGGTGCTCTGGTCGGTAGAGTCCGGGAGCTTATGCTTTGGGGGTGCTGCAGTTTTCCTCACTGCTGTGCAGGTTGTGCTATTTGGGGCAGGAGTAGACGCACCAGTTCAGTTCTCACTTGTTTGTGCAGCTGATCCAGAAACTGCCTAGATTTTTACATGTGCCGTCACCTCCTGGATGTTTTGTCTGGGCTTTCCAATGGCGCTGAAGCCCCAAATACAGATGTGGGGCCCCTCCTGGGAGCAACTGCCCATCTGCCTAAAAAAAAAAAAAATAAGACAGCTTCCCCCAGCCCCAAAAGCAGCACTTTACATCCACAGGCCCCTCCTGACCCAGGAGAGCTGGGTCAGCAACTGGAATTGGGGTCAGTTTCATGTGTGTTCCAGGGTAAGTGACCAAGAAGCCTGAAATTATTGGTGGGAAAGAGAGGGGCCAAGAGAAGGTTCAAGAACCGAGGCAAAGTCTGAAGTCCCCATTCCCTTTAAGAAAGAAGATTACAAGCAAGGAGGAGTGTTTGGGAAAGATGACACAGGCACGCAGTTGGTCAACACTTTAATTATAGGTCTAAGGGGTCGGGTTGCCTAATGAGGCTTTGCTCACAGGCGCTGAAAGGTCTGCCTCTGAGCTGGCCACTGACAGCCTCCTGAGCAGTCTCCTGGGCACCTTGGAGCTGGTGAGGGCAGCCTGTGTGCCATCGACCCGTTCAGCGCTGAGCCAGGAGCTGCAGGTACCAGCCTAGTGCCCCCCTTTCCACAGTTGCTGTTGGGTGTGCCGAGCCTGGCCAGGCAGTGAGCTCTTCCAGAAAGACTTTCTGCTCCTGACTGATAGGAACTACCCTTATGAACATCCTTTTGGAGCCTGGGTGCGATTTACAACTGGTATGCTCCACGTTGAGCGGGAGGGGCCAACTGTTCAGTACCCTCTCTGGTTATAAAGTATTGGGAGCAAGTGTGACAGATTTTGTTGAAGGTCAGGCAAGGTTGTCTGCCAGGCCCAAACCTTCCCCAATTCTGTTCCTTCTTTCCTTATGTAGCTACTCAAGACGCTGTATTGGCCCTGCCAGAGCCAGTTTCTGGCCAACATTATGAGTATTAGTTATTTGTACTGTAGTGTAAGTAAGTTTACAAGAGTCGGTCTTTGTATCTTAATTTGGGACGAAACTGCAGTGTCTGTTGTTTAAGGCATTTAGGGCTTGTGGGCAGGTTTAGGAGGAATTTGGAGGTTAGGGAAGATTCTTTACCTCTAAAATAGTACCTAGGCCATGACTAATAATTTAGGCAATTGACCCAGGTATTAAATAAGAATTTTTAAAAATGCATTTAGTCCCTTTCCCATTCAGAAGGTTGGATATACTTGGACAGTCTGGATAAGTTTAAACATAATTTTGAGGTGGCAAGAGAAGCCAGTGTTCCCCTAAATTTTATAAAAGGTATTTCTCTGATCTTTGAAAGATCTTGACCCAGTGGTGGTGATTTTTGCTTGTCACACGAGGTTTCATGGGAATGACTTGTACTTTGGGGGCCTTGCGAATGAAGGAGTCCTGGAGTCCTCCAAGTGCTGAAGCGTCCTTGGTGATGTGGACAGACGCTCTCTGAGGGTCTCCTGAGTTAGGGGAGCAGTTTGCTAGTGGTTGTAGGGGTCAGCTTTGGGCATGTTCGTGCTAGAAGTGTGATTCCTAGGAGATAGTAAGAAATATACTTTTGGTCTTTGTCCCTGGTTCCTGGCAGAGCTAAACCCTTGGAATTTCCTGATAGGAGCTTCTTTTGTTATTCTTAACAAACCCCTTTGAACTATACTTGAGTTTATGCTAAGGAGTGGCTCTTGGGGGAGGTCGATAGCTTCAGGGTGGGGGTGGGGGGCTGGTTGCCTGGGGAACCAACCACTAGGTTAAGAGAGTTTAAATTTTAATCAGTCCCACCCCCCCCCCCACCCCCAGAGGTGGGGAGGGACCGGAGATGGAGTTAATGGCAGTGACCAGTGATGTAATCAATCATGCCTCTGTGTAAGGAGACCTCCATAAAAAACCTTAAACTACTATGGGGTTTGGGGTTTGAGTAACTTCTGCATCGGTTCACACATGGAGGTGCTGGGAGGGAGAGAAGCCCCACAGGCACAGGAAATCCGTGCATCTCCCTACCCGCTTCCAGCTATGCATCTCTTCCATTTGGCTGCCTCCCGCATTGTATCCTTCAAAATAGATAGTAATGAAAGTATAAATAAAATAAGCCAATAATAGTAAAGTGTTTCCCAAGTTTCTGGAGACATTCTAGCAAATAGTTGAACCTGAGGAGAGGATCATGGGAGCCCCCCGCTTAAAGACGATTGGTCAGAAAGCAACCTGGGACTTTGGTGCTGCCTGGAGCCGGGCTGTCATGTGACAGCCCTTGGCTCAGGATTGAATTGAATTGTAGGACACCCAGCTGGTGTCAGGAAGCCACACATTTGGTGTCAGAAGTGTAAAAAAATAGCTTCATTCCTCAAGCAAAGGGCAAGGTGATCTACAGACACAAGGAAGTTGACCATGGTGTGGTAAGAGACCGTGCCCCGTCTGTGTTTGGCTGGTTAATAGTGACTTCAGACCAAGGAAAAGGGAGGGCAAAGTGGCAGGAGTTGTCCTTTCTGGGTCCCCGAAAACAGCATCCCTATGGTGACTGCACTCTTCCAAGGAAGTTTGGGTTGACTTCTGGAATCCCTGTGAGGTGGTGACCCGCAGGCGCGGTGGGAAGCCGCTGTCACCTACAGGCCCAGCTGCCTCTTAGTAAGGTGACCAGACGTCCCTCTTTTGGCGGGACAGTCTCGATTTTTAACAGTTTGTCCCGCAACCCGCGGCTTTTTTAAAAAGTCCCGATTTTTGGAAAGAATGCACAACAAGCTAGAGAACGGCGAGAGATAGACCAAATTTTTAATCAAGAACACCCACCCCCCCACCCCACCCCCGTCAATGGTGTCCTGCTTTACCAATGTTATAATCTGGTCACCTTACTCTTAGGGCTCGTGACCTGGGTGGTGGCGCAGGCCATATGTGTAGTGAGCCACCGGTACAGCTCACCCTGTGACCCGGGAATTTGGCATCAGCTGGCGTACTCCTGGGCTCAGGCCTGTGCAAGGGCAGCTTCACCAAAGTGCCAGGAAGTCCCGAGGGAGCTTGCTTCTGTCTGTTGAGACTCGTGTGCCAAGATGCTTGTTTCGTTTGCAAGCTTTGTTTTTCTCTTATGCCACAATCCAAAGATTCTAGGAAATGCAGCTGCTTGTTTAGTCTGTGCATTGTCCTGGCCAGAGCCTGGAGAAGGTAACTCAGAAGCTGTTGTTACCAGGCTTTTGAAGCTCCACCCTCTCCCCCATGTGCAAGGCTTTTAAGTAAACACTCAGACCCAGCAGGCTTTGTTAGAGGACTCATGGGTGTTAGTCACCGTCCTCCAAGGTTAGCTCTCCCAGAAGTTACTAGGCTCTCGGTGTTGACAGTGTTCAAAAAGGAGGGGCACAGTGGAGAAACGGGCTTTATGGGAGCCCCCCCACCCCGGCGCCCTTCCTCCTGGGGTCTCTGAAGACCTCCTGTTCATGTTTACTGTCTGGCCCACTCAGCTGTTGTTGACAGTGTCTACCACCCTCTCCCTTCCCCAAGCAGAATTTTCCCGTCCTCAGGTCCCACTGCAGTTTTCTAAATTCGTCACAATGCCGCTGTTTTCATTGCGCTGTAATGTACAGGATGTGAGTTTTGACAGATAGACTGTCAGTATATACAGTCATATAACCTCCACCACAATCAAGACAGAACCAAATTGCACCCCCAGGTTTTCTGCATACTCCTTAGTAGTCAGAGCCTCCCTCACCCAGCCCCTGGCAACCCTACCCTGGGTTTGATTTCTCCCCTTTTTTGCAAGGTTATCATGCTAATGGGATTGGAAAGTCTGTAGCCTTTCTAGTCTGGCTTCTTTTACTGAGCATAAAGCATTTGTTGTGTGTAGCTGTGGTTCACTCCTTCCCATTGCTGATCCCCGTAAGTTTTTATCCGTATCTGCTTGGACGCCTTCCGCTGTTTCCTGATATCTGGATAGTTTTCCGTCAGTCTCCTTGGCCCACAGCCGAGCCACAGGCTCTGTTTCAGCAGGTGACCTGGAGAGCTGCCCAGATCCAGGCTGGCTTCTTGCAAACCACTCCCACCTCAGCTTGGTGTCTAATGGGGGGTGCCAGCATGTTCTGGGGGCTTTGGAGGGTTCCCTGTGGGCCCCCTGACTCTCTGGGGCTCCGTGTCGTGAACTAGTGGAAGTGCGGTACAAGTAGGGCCCATCTAGTTCCTCCTAGGCTGGAGGAACCCTCTCTGGGCCTTGTTTTCACTGAGTCACAGCTGCCTGGCTTGTTAGTTAAAAATAGGCCTGGGCACATCCGCCCTGTGACAGGTCCTCCTCCCCAAGGCTGAGGCGGGAATGCTTATGGAAGTATTTGGAGGAGCTGATGGTTGGGGACCATTTCTATTGCAGACCTGCTTGCCACCCCTCCTGGAGCAGTACGGGGAAGATGGCGGTGGGAGTGTGAAGGCAGTGCATGTTAGAAATACTCACAGTGATAGCACATTATGTGGGAACACTAGAGTTCAGGGTGGTTCCAGGAAGCCCGTGGAAGCGGTTGGTCATTTGCTCCAAAGCCACAGAGTTTGAAATCACGCTGACCAGGGTTCAAACTATGATTCTACTCCTTGCTGGTCCAGGGCCTTAGACGTTACATGACTTCTAAACAACAGTTCCTCCTTTATATATTACTTACTCACCAGGGCAATTGTGAGAATTAAAACGATCGGGTGTAAAGCACTTAATAGGTCCCAGCACGCAGTAGGCCCTCAGGTAGTGGTGGCTGCTATGGCCACCTCTAGTCTTGCCAACTGCTTTGCCGGCAGGCACGACGACTTTGTGATGGACAGCTCAGGAGAGAGGTAGAGATTCTGAAAGAAGGACACCGCAGTGGCCAAATGTGTGTCCAGGCCGCTTTCCAGGCCGCTCATATCGCTTCATCTTGTTGGCCTTCAGCTACTACGGTGTCCTTAAATCACTCCAGCAGCTGCCCAAAGTAGGGCTGGTAACTCAGGACTCACCAGCCACAATAGGACAGTAGCTGAGCTTAAAATAGAAGTGTCCCTTGACTGGTTCCAAGGGCTGCGCAGGCCCGATGGCAGGCCCGGTGGTGTCTGCCCAGCCATGCAGAGCCGGACCCTGGGCAGTGGGAGCCCCAGCCTCCCCCGGAGAGGAGCCCCTTCCCCTGCAAGGCAAGCCAGGCTTCCCTTGATCCAGAAGCCCCGAGGGTATGTGTGCTTAGCCCACCCATCTGGCCAGGTGATATTGACCATCCCCCAGAACCCAGGGAGGATGGGGGACCGGGCATGGGAGATGGTTCGGTGGTAGCCTGCCCTTGAGGCTAGCAGGCCAGTGAACTGGGGTTGGACTAGTTCTGGCTTTGGGATTGGGGTGTGGGAAGCCACGGCTTGGCACTTTTAAAGGTGGGAAGTGAGCTGGTTCTGTCTAAGGGTGGAATACGAAGGGAACTCAGAGAACAGGTCACTATTGGGCTGATCTTGTTTCTTATAAGGCCCAAACCAGGTCATTGTGTCTGAGTGTAAGTGTGTCAGAAGCCCAGCTGGGAATGCCTCAGAGCAAGGCCCACACAGAAAGGTCAGGCGCTTCCCATGACGAGCAGACGCCCAGCCCAGGCGGCATGGTGCCCCGCGCAGCATTCCCCTGCCGTCTGCACATCGTGTCTGTGGCTGCTGCCCCCACGGCCTCCTCCTCCCTGTGCAGGTGCCCCCATGGAGTCTGACTCGTGCTGATCGACCCAGGCAGGAGGTGCCCGGCGGACCTGCAGCCACAGCCTGTCCGTCGCCATGGATTCTGCCGGCGCAGAGGGCCAGCTGCAGAGGATCGTCCGCGACTTGCAAGGTATGGTGAGGCACCGGCACGCGGGCTCGGCTCTGTGGGAGCTGTGGCTGTGCGTATGCTGCTGCCGGTGGAAACAGCCCCGTCATCTGTGTTCACACCGGCCGTAATTGGAGCCCTCGGGACAGGTCATATTGAGATATTTGGGGCTCAGATGTCCCTCCCCGGTAAGGCTGGGAGAGCTGGCCTGGCCCTCGTCTCGGCTCTGTTAAGCCACTCTGTACACAAAATCAGAAACTTCCTGGGGCTAGAGGGTGGGGGGTGTGTGTGTAAAGGCTGGGGCGAGGTGGTATGTGTGTTTTGGCTCAATCACGAGCCTCTGTGCTCCATTGGTGTTGGCTCAGTTGGGGAACAATGTTCTCCTTCTGTCTGAGCAGGAAGACCAGATAACCATCTTTCTTGTTTTGCTGCCTCACCTGGTCGTGGTGGGAGGATGGCCCGTTGCCTGGGCCTGGTGCCTCCTCCACTCCGGAACATTGCTGGCTGTCCGTGCCCAGTGGGACACATCTCCTCGGGCGCTCTCACTGGAGAGAGGCCCGGCCGGGAGGGGCGTGTGGAGAGGAGTAGAATCGGGAGGGAGGGGCTGCTTTCTCTGCCAGCCATAGAATCCTGCTTTTCAGGTGGTAGCCCCAAATCCAGAATTTGGGCAACCTTTCCATCCCTGAGACCCCTGGGCTGGTCTTGTCAGCCTCTGGTGCTCCAGACATTTGCTACCACACAGTCTGAAGCTCACCACTTCCTTGTGTCGCAGAGACCCCAGTGATGCACTCCTGACAGACTGAAGGCCCAGGTTCCTACCAGCTCAGACACAGTGCTGACCAAATGCAGTCTTACCTACCCAGGGCCATTGGGCCACAAGGTCGTGGTTGGTGAGAGAAAACAAATCACCTTCTCAGGCTTTCCTCCTGTTCATATAGCACTTTGGGCCTCTACTAGCTAATAGTTACGTGGTCTTGCACGTGTACCAGGCACTGCCCTACACGTCTCAGCAGTAACACTGCGTCTTCATGTGGGGCTGTGTGAGGTAGGAGCTGACATCCCCATTTGGCAGATATGGAACCGGGCACAGAGGTTCAGTGACATCTGGTCAGGCAGAGCCTGGGTGTGCACATGCGGCTGGTGCTGGCGCTCGTGCTCTTAACCACACCCATCTGCTTCCAACCAAAATGTTGATGGTTTTAAAAAATATCTGCATACCCAGACACACAGAGAAAGTAAAAGTGACAGTCCCTGCAAGTCTGTATTTGCCACTGGCCTTGAGAGGCTTCTGAGTACATGCAGTCTCCCCGGTGTGAGTCCCTGGTTTTCCGCCCCAATGGGGACCCAGAGGTCCTTTCTAGGAGGAAGAGAGGATCCCCAGGAGAACCCCTATCCAGGGAGGGAGGGAGGCATTAGCATTTGTTCGGTTGCTCTTTCCCACCATGGGTACTGACCGTGGCTGGTCCTCCCTACCATCCGCAGGTTGTCCCCAATATCCGCAGACTCCCCTACCATCCCCAAACCGTCTCCAACATCCCCAGGCCGTCCTGATATCCTGTCCCTGGGCCATCCATGACATCTCCAGGCCCTCTCCGCATCCCTAGGCCGTCCCCAACATCCCCAGTCTGTGCCCACCATCCATCCCCAGGCTGCCCCGATGTCCTAGCCCCCAGAGCCCTGTGGTGGGAATTCTGAAGAGGCAGTACAGTCTCTAGGCCCTTCTCAGGGGCTGGGAACTGTCTTAAACAGACAGCAAGCCCCAGCATCTGCCGTGGGGCTGCATTCATAACTGAGGGGTCCTTGGGCGGTGCTCAGTCTTCACAGGTCTGCCGCAGCCCGCTTATTCTGGTGACACAACTACCAGGGCTTTGGTGTCAGGCCTGCTCAGGGTCAGCCCCTGGCTGTGCCTGTACCCTGAAAGGTGCTGAACAGCACCCTTCACCTTTCCAATTCGAATGTTAGGCTTGTTGCTGACACCCACTTCTCAAGATTCTTGGCAGAAGCAAATATATGATTCATGTACAACTAAGATTATCCATAAGTCATGCATTTGCATTATCAAAGATTAGCGCTGAAAACTTGGTATTTCATATTCCAGGCTTGCTCTTGAAAGATTTCAGCTCCCAGGTCAGGTTTTGATCGCTAACCTAGCCTGCGGGTGGACAAGGAAGGCGTGTGTCTTTCCCAGCACCCTGGCCCTCGGCTCTCCCTGCCTGCCGCCGCAGACATGTCTAGTAGGGCACAGCTGGGTAGCGGCCACTTGTAAGAATCCGTTCCAAGGACCTGCCTTCGCCATCAGCTGACCGTTCTCTGAGGGGTCCGTGTTCATTGAACTGCACCAGCTGAGGCTCAGCTTTGGTCCTGGGCAGGGGCTCGGGCTTCTATTCTCTTAACTGTCACACGAGAAGATGGTTGTGATGGTTTTCTTTAAAGTTTTGGGGGTTTATTTAGTTGTTTTCTTTTTTCTTTTTCTTTAAAGAAGATAGGTTTGTCCAGCATGTTCCAATCATCTCAGTTGGGGACATTTTCCCAAGTTCTAAATCAAGCTTGTGTAACCCACAGCCCATGGAACACATATGGCCCAGGATGGCCCAACACAAATTCTTAAACTTTTTTAAAACGTGAGATTTTTTTTTTTTTGCCATTTCTTTCTTTTTTTTTAGCTCATCAGTTGTCGTTAATGTTGGTGTATTTAATGTGTGGCCCAAGACGATTCTTCCAGTGTGGCCCAGGGAAGCCACAAGATTGGACGTCCCTGTTCTAAATGAAACCCAGCTTCTGGCAGCCCCTCTGTTCCATAGCAGACGCTGTGAGTGAGAGTCAGAGGTCATCCCCCCTTTCTGCACAGGGAGGTAAATGCTCTTCGAAGTGAAGAGAGGTGAACTGTGGAGTCAGGAGGCCCTTGAGAAAACCAGGGGCGTCGTTCTAGTTGTGCTGTTTGCCACCCACGACCTCTGGCCAAGAGCTGTCACCTCCAGCAGCTCCTCATCCTAAAATTCTGTGTTGTACTTATTTTTTGCCACATTTTAATAGCTCTGAAGTTGGAATCCTCTTAACATCAGTTGTATCTCAGATTTGTTGAAACAGCGTTTCCTGCCTCCCAGTGCGTTTTTAAGTGAGAAAGACCTGCACAGGCCTGGCCTCTAGTAGGCATTCAGTTAGCAGACGCGGGTGCTATTGTCACCGTTGGGCTTCTTACTGCTGGTGTTTGCACGTTCTGGGTCTTCTGGAAGCCCGGGCTTATCAGTACTGAGGAGTAAGTAGGATGATGGTGAAGAACAGCGAGAAACACGGCCACAGCGAAAGAGTCCAGCTCTCTGGCCGTCAGTACTGGGGACTGCCGAAGGGTTCATCCACACAGCCAACATTTGCGTGTACATTACAAGGCCCACATGACCCAGGGACATGCCCTCCAGCGAGCGGTGGTAAAGGACGGTGGGCTGTCAGGACTTGTGGGCACTTACTCCACGTCCCATGCACGTGGACGTACCTCACGTTTACGAGGTGCTTTGCCATCACTGACCACTCACTCCTTGTGCTCCCCAAGTTACTCTGCTTCTCAGTTTCTCTGAGGCCAGTCTCCATTTGGTCACATGTTCTTGTCTGTTGTCTTACAGATGCTGTGGCAGAACTAAGCAAAGAATTTAAGGAAGCGGGGGAGCCCATCACAGATGACAGCACCAGCTTGCATAAGTTCTCTTACAAGCTTGAGTATCTCCTGCAAGTAAGTGACTCCTGCAGCAGACTGGTTTCTGCTCTGCTGTCTCTGGTATCCCTCTTGTGTGACTCATTGGCGCTCAGGATGTGGTCCAGAACGCTTGGGGGGCCTTTAAGCCATCCCGGTCAGGCTGGAGGTCAGAGCCGTCCCCAGCAAGAGCTCGGGAATCGGAATGCAGCCACTGAGGATGATTTGGGAATCCAGAACATTCGTTAGAGATTTTTGTCATCATAAGGCAGAGGTCACAAGGTCACTGTATAGTGGGGATCTTAACATTGTGGCAGCCGCATTCCCTTAGAGTCTGGTGAAAGCTATGGAATCTCTCCCTAAACAGACATGTGTATGTGTGTGTATAAAACCAATCACACACTTTCCAAGACCATGTGGACCTTTTGGAAGTTATCCAGAGACCCCTGTTTTCGAGCCTTGCTGCTCTAAGTGTGGTCCATAGACCGGGAGCATCACCTGGGAGCATATTAGGAATGTGTTCTTGGTCCCTGCTCTGCACCCCCAAATCAGAATCTTTGAGATCAACCCAGGAAGTTTTCTTGTAAGGTGCTCACAGCATAATGCTTGTGTCTGCTTGCTTCAGAAAGCGCACAGATCTGGAGAGCACTGTGCTGTGGAAAAATACAGGCAACTACAGCAGAAAGGAAATGGACCAGATTGTTAACAGAAGTTACCTTAGGGTGGTGGTGGTGTTAGGCATTATGATTTTTTCTTTTCTATTTTTCTTTTGTTTTATCTAGATTTTCTAACCGTATATGGACCTCTAAAGATAATCAGGGAAAAATGCTACAAAATGATAATGTTATAGAAGGATAGACCTGTACATTTTAAACACCTTTGGTTTGTAACACACATCCCACCAAAGTATATAATAGGGTGAAAGGCCACTGGAGGAGACACCGCCAGCGCACCTTTTCATCTGATTCTCTGCTTTACGTTGTGAAAAGATTTATGGAACTTTTTATTTTCAACTAGCTCATTTTGGTTTGGGATTTGAAGTGACTCACAGCTGACATTTGAATTTATTGTATGTACCCATATCTGAAAATGTTAGTGGCACTTGAATAACTGAGAAAATGCCACTAACTCATTTCCTTAAGTTGAGACATAGTTAACGCTCTTTGTGTCGCCCTTAAGACTTTTCACTTGCATTTTTTTATTTTTTTATTTTAAGTCAATTATATGAGGACTGTCTGGAAAACATCAGCCATGTAATATGAAAAACAGAGGCATTTGTGGCTGGGTTTTTCCCAGGCAGCCTTCGTATGTCTTTGTCAAAGTTGTTGATAACTTTGGTGGTCTTCCATCCAACTCTCTGCACAAAGGTCCCTTCAAGGGCTACATATTTTTTTGGTGGTGGAGGGCGGGCTGTATTATTCCTGAATATTTCGGTTGTATGACCTTGAGCTAGTTGCTTAACCTCTCTTAGCCACAGTTTTCTCGTCTGTAAAGTGGGGATTAAAACACCTTCATTTGTTAATAAATAAAATAATGCCAGTAAAGGCTTTGCCCAGTGCCAGGCAACTAAGAAGCCGTTCTTACTTATCATTTAAATGGGGAAGTGAACAGCGGTGGGCTTAGACTCTTCTCTCTGTCTGCTTCCCTGCCCAGTTTGATCAGAAGGAGAAGGCCACGCTCTTGGGCAGCAAGAAGGACTACTGGGACTACTTCTGCAGCTGCCTGGCCAAGGTGAAAGGGGCCAATGACGGCATCCGATTCGTCAAGTCCATCTCGGAGGTAAGCAGTCACAGCCCGCGGGCTTCCTCACGCCGGCCTTACACGCCTCACACAGGCGTCTGCTGCAGGCACTCGGGTCGGGAAGTGGGGTTTACGGTGGTCAGGAATCCAGACTAGTAGACTCAGTGCCCACTGTCAGCTCAGGAAAGCCACTTCTGTGGGCATCTACCACACTGAGGAATGACTCAGTCCTGGCTGTTACACTGCAGTGCCCTCAGACAGGTACTGCACAAGACGCCTCCACCTTTAAAAGAGTCAGTTTCTTCGAGAAAATTCCTGAAGTTTGCTAAGCTGCTTTCCCTACAGTTTGCCTAGGAAGTTTGGATTTGAAAGGAAGAGAGTGATATGAGATCTTAGGAGTCATTTCTTAAACTGCTTGTGCTAAGTATTACAGTTTCTCACATTGAGTCTGAGCCCCTCAGGAGCAGTGCTGTGGCTTTGCAGTTCTACAGAGCTCTGGAGCAGCAGCAGCACTAACCTCTCTCCCTCTACCTCTTTCCTTCCCCCCTTCTGTCTGCCTCTCCCCCACCTGCTACCCCTGATGAATCACTCTCATAAACCTAGTCCATTTGTGAGTAAAGAACTTTGCACATTAGGGAGCAAGAAACCCCCTAGGTTTAGGGCAGGAGGCCTAAAGGATACATTTCATCTTTCTTTTTAGTATCTTGTCATTCAGTTTAAAGTCACTTTACAGTCAGCAGATCCTCTCCTTGGCTGGCCTCCTGCAGAGGTCACAGAGTCAGGCGCCCTGGGCAGAACTGTCCTGACCGTGCCAGCTGGAGCTGGATGGGTTTCTTCTCAGAGAGGATGACAGATACGCTGGCATTGAGGGCCAGGCTTTCTCCACCAGTGACACCCCCTGACATCTGAGGACATGAGGAAAGACCTCGGCTTGGAGGAGTTTGTTCTGCCAGTTTCTTTAATGTCCGGGGCTTGTGAGCTTGTGCTGGTGGAACACCCCAGGTCCCTGATGTAGAGCAGTGTTTGAAGGCTTTGTAAATCGACAGCACCTAAAAGTCTCCACCTTTGTGACTTTGAACAGCTAAAGTCTGGAAATAAATTGAGTGTGATATACTCATTGCCCACCATTATGAATGTGTTCATTGTACTTTTTAGCTAGTTTCCTCTTCTAATAAGGCAGTCAAACCTTGAGACCATCCAAGGCCAGGAAAGCTGACTTGTAGAAACAGAAGCATTCCCTGATGCACGGACCCTGGTGGGCATTTGGTTCTGGCATAGGCTTTGCTTCCTCTATAGAGTGTGGGTGTCTCATCTGTGTTGAAGACTGCCTGGTGGGCACCGCTGTGTGGAAAGGCCCTGCATGGCACTAGGCTTCCCAGGATGCAACAGTCACCCTCATGTAGGCAGGATTGGTTGCTGGGTAGTTGGGTTAACTTGAATAAATAGGCAAGTGCCATCCAGGCCAAGAAGCCACAAGGTAAACGCTATTGATGAGAAGCATCGCCAGGTCCCTCGGGCCCCTTTCGGGTGGGAGGCAGCCATGTGGGCTGAAACTGTCCAAGGCTCTAATCAGCCACTGAGAAAGGCTCAGGACGGGCTCAGCTGGACTGCGTGCGTTTCTCCACAGTGGGCAGGATGGGAACCAGGGTGCAGCGTGGCTCCTGGCACGGCAGCCTGGCTTAAAGCGGAATCGCGTCTCGTGTACCTTGCGGACTTCCCTGTCCTCGGCCGCTGTTGGATTGCTTCCTGATACAGTGCTTGTGTGTTCTGATTAAACCTGAGACATTTAAGGAATTAGGTAATGAAAGTGGACCCACGATCTCAAAAAATGAAAAATAAAAGGCTGTGTGGTATTTCCATGTGGAGTACTGTTGTCTTCTTCCCCAAGAGGTGTTTAACAAGAAAATAAAAGAAATAGCTCCTTTTTGTGTATGTGCGGGGGCTGTCCTGAAAACGTCCAGCCATGAGTGCCTCTACTTTTCATGTTACATGGCTAGATACTTGCTGGACAGCCCTCGTATGCAATACATTCAGTTAATAGGCCTGATTAAAAATATAGACACGTTTTCCATTAAAAAATTAAATGCTGTCACAGTGGCCATTTTGCTCATAAGGACAAGGCTTACAGACATGGGCAGTTAGTTGTATGAGGTTCTTATTTCCCTGGGGCCCGTGTGGGTATGTGTGTGTGTATGACTGACATGCTTCGCTTCACAATGCCTTGCTCAGGTGTTCTCAACTGCCCGAGTTTCCTAGTTATCACTACTGCACGCTTTGTTCTCACGTCATGCATCAGTGGGAAAAGTACTTGGACATGGGGCTGTCATCAGGATTGTCCCCTGGGCATCAGTTGTGATGAGCTATTGCAGCCATGCCACGGTGGGCTTAAACAGCCGGGGGTCAGGCTGCTGCCCACCTTTTCCAGACTTTACCTCACACCCACAAAACTCACAGGGAGAAAGGTCTCGTGGCCTCTGTAGTTCATGAAGGTTCACGCCTTTTTGTTTTTGAATACTGCTCTATGTTGTGGTATTGTTTCCTGAGTCAGCAGTCGCTCTGAGGTAAATGGTGCTTTGTACTTGGATGTTTGTTATTCATGTGCTGTGCTGGGGGCTGTGCCACCTACTTCCTTTCCCAATCCAGAGCCTTAACTGGTTTCTCAATAGAGTGGAGGGTTGTGACCAGCAAGTGAAGCCTGGCTGACCTCTGCAGGCTGAGGGTGGGGGGCCTTCCGTGCCCCGTGCAGAGCCAGCCTGATGGGATAGGCGCATGTGGTAGGCTGAGAGGTTTGATTTCCTGCCTACTTACCTGGAATTTCTGGGACTGAAACTTCAAGAGTTTGAATCCTGATTTGCAAACTGATCTCAGGTGTCTTCAGTGATCCTATCCTTGAGCCTATCCATCTTGGTGGCTGTGTGTCCACAACTTGCAGAGTCTCTGACCAGTGTACCCCGCCTCCATCATGGCAAGCTTCCAGAAACTTCTTCAGATGCCATATTTTGGCACTGTGGGGAGCGACTTGAAGACAGGCCTGCACCATCCATCTAAGGCTTCCTGAAGTGGAACCATGCCCATGTTTTGTTACCCTGGTGTGACTGGGCCACTGGAGACACCCCTTGCTGTCACCCCCTGGGCACCTTTTGGAGATAGGCAGTGAGTTAGTATCACTAAGAAGAAATCCAGCCAGGAGAGCGTTGACAGATACATGGGTTTTCTGATGGTTTCCTGAGGACACGGGAGGTGGTGATACAGCCATCAGAACTTCTTTGCCCTTTGCCCTCCTTTTCTCCCCCCACACCCCCAGGCGTTCACCAAGCTAAGGCCATCTCTTGCTGAAGCCCACTTCCCGTGTGAAGCCCTTCCTTTACCTCCAAGGCTTAGGCTAAATACTTCAAATGAAGTCATACAGCTCCATCTCTGACTCCAAACCTCGAGCTTCTGCTGGAGCAGACGGGGACAGAGACATTCGTGGTGTCCATGGGAGTGGAGAACCTCTCGTGAGCAGAGCTTCCTTCACATGCTTGCTGACGTCTCTAGGTTGTTCTCAGGTGGAGGCCTTCAGGAAGCCCGCCACTTTCGGCCTTGCTCTGCGGTGACGTTATCAAATGCTTTGTATCGTTGGAAGGGCATGAGTGAAGCCAATGTGTAGGGTGGAATTGGGGGAGACGTTTTCTGCCCTGGTTCTGTCTCATGCAGCCATCTGTGAGGCCAGGCCTCTGCTTAGAGCGAGACCAGCAGCACTTCATGTCTATGTCATCTCTTTCCAGCTCCGAACATCTCTGGGAAAAGGACGGGCATTTATTCGCTACTCTTTGGTGCACCAGAGACTGGCAGACACCTTACAGCAGTGCTTCATGAACACCAAAGTGACCAGGTAAACGGGAAGCGTTCAAAGATGAATTCACATTCCCTGGTAATGACACCTGCAGCCGCAGGGCCTGTGTATGGCCCTGGGCCTAAGCGAAGCCCTCCCACCCTGCTGTCCCCAGCCACCTCTCCCTCCCACAGCCCCCTCTCCCTCTCATAGCCGCCTCTCCCTTTCATAGCCGCCTCTCCCTTTCACAGCCGCCTCTCCCTCCCCCTCCCACCCTGCCATCCTTGCCCCCTCTCCCTCCCAACCTGCCATCCCCGGCCCCCTCTCCCTCCCCCTCCCACCCTGCCTTCCCAGGCCCCTCTCCCTCCCACAGTCCTTGACACATGGGGCGCAGGTCTTGATGAGTGTTTACAGGGGAGGAAAACAGGCTGGGAGAGGCTGACACCTTTCTCTATCCCCCCTTTCCCCTTCCTGCTGAGTTGTGAAGCCAGCTTGGCTCCAGGTCTTTGAACTCTGGTCCCTGGGTAGCTTTCCCCAGAGGATAGCATGTCCACACTAATGAAAGGACAGACACACCCACTTGTCACCCTGAGCCCAAGGGTTGCAGCCAGGCCTCCAGCCAATTGCCTGAGGGGTTTTACCACCATGGAGCCTGGAGCCTCCCCCCAGACACTGTGTCAGCTCCCACTGGGCTCCCTGCAGATTGTGAGGGGCACCAGTGTAGGAGCCTCAGGAGCAGGGGAGGGGGGATTGAGGGTGTAAAGCTGGGAGAAGGTCAGGCTGGGGTCAGCTGCCCCCCTGGGCTGCCTAGCACCCCATTGCCAGCTCTGGCTCTCCTCTCCCAGGGAGCATTCTTCCAGTTAAAGAAAGACACCACTTCTGAATTCTAGAAAAACTGGTGGGGAAAAGTACTTGCTTTCATTTTGTCACCTTCAGATTGATTGGCATAAAAGGTGTATTTCTCACACACGTGACATGTGAGAAGCTTTGTGAATTCATGTGCGTTGAGAACCTTCACACGTTTGCTCTTGATGTTTGGTGAAAACTGTTGCGAACAACCTGGCTTCCGGTGTATCACAGTTCACGGACAGCCACCAAGTCGCTCTATAAGCTCATCAGGGTTGTCCTAAATCCTTCCTGCTTTCCGGAGGTCAGACACCCAGCCCCCACCTCATAGTGCAAGGCTTGTGTTCCTTGGCTTTTAAATTGCTGTCAGGACAGACATGAGTAGTGAGTTTAGCGTCCTGTATTGAGTTCTCCAGAAGGAATAGATGATGAGGTTATCGGTCAGAAAGGAAGGGTTCTTTCCCTTACAACTATTTTTTCTTGGCAAGTGAAGACACTATGGTTTCTCATACCATCTTTGGGAAATAATTACGGTAGAAATAATAAACAAATAGCATCTAGTTTATTTTAGCACTTTCCTTCAAGAGCAAACTTTCTGAAGAGTCCTGTGCTCCTACAGTGAAAATCAAATTGGGGGTAGGGGTTATGGGCATGTGTGTGTGTCTGTGTCTGTCTGTTTAATTCAGTAACCTGAGTTAAAAGTGGAGGAGGCAGGGCCGTACTGACAGGGCCGATGAAGTTCACTGTTCCCTTCCCTGTATCATTCTTGTGATCGGTTCCCTGCTGTCTTTCTCCACAGTGACTGGTACTATGCAAGAAGCCCCTTTCTGAAGCCGAGGCTGAGCTCGGACATCGTGGGTCAGCTCTATGAGCTGACCGATGTTCAGTTTGACCTGGCGTCGCGGGGCTATGACCTGGATGCTGCCTGGCCGACGTTTGCCAGGTATTTTAAAGAATTGCTCAGTGTAAAAGACAGGGGAAGGGGATGTTTGAAGTTTGGAAGATTGTCTCCAGGCTGCTCAAAACACTTTTGTTTGCTTAGTAAATTACATAAAGTTCTGCAACTCTTATGCCCGCTAATTTTACAGGCTTTCTTGAATGTGACTCACAATAACATTGGGGCCCCAACCTTAAGCTACCTAATTGGCCAGGTGATATGTATCAGTGGTGTCTGCCAGGTTTCTACTAAAGTGACTGTTTCTCCCATTGTAATTAATACATATCTTACAGTAAGATACTTTGAGATTAGGTTATTGTCCTTTTTCTTCTGATAAATCTCTTACCTGCTTCAGTATCCATTGATAATTCAGGCAAGAATTATTTTATGTGTGTATCCATAAATGTTATTTATGTAGTTAGTTTTACTTTGCATGCATTGAATCACGAGATAGCTATGCTTTTGTCACTTGCCTTTTTCACTCCACGTAGTTTTTGAGAATTTTGTCTACATTTGCATGTGGAATTCTATAGATGTAGAATAGTGGTTGACAACCATGGCCCACGGGGTGGTGTGTGACACGGCTTTGCCTGTCGTTTGCATGGTGTCAGTGGCAGAGTTGGGTTGTGACAGAGACCACAGGGCTTACAAGTCGCAGATACTTACACCTGGCCCTTTGCAAAAGCCGCTCGCCAGCCCATGGTGCGGGTTTTTGTGTTGGCGAATAAACCAAGGTTGGCCTGTCTGTGTCCCTAGCAATATGGAGCCAGAGTGGTTCCCTTTGTTGCACCATCCCCTTGCTGCCAGGAGTACGCCCACGTCTCCTTGTGCATGCATGTGCTTGTCTTCAGGGCAGATCCTGCCAAGGGGGATTGCTGGTTGTAGAGACCAACAGGTTTTAAAAATGCAATAATTGTACCGGTAGGTTAAGGAGAAGCTTCTGGTTAAAGTCAAATATTTGTACTGTTCCCGTTAAAGTAGAATTATCGTGCAAGTCTTTGTGTTTCTAGACTGTCTAAAGTTTCTGCAATGAGGGAAATGGTCTGTGTCTATACTCTCCAGTGCCTTTACCTGAACGAGAAGGAGGTCTTCCAGCCATGTTACATATGTGTTCTTACAGAGCGGTGACCTTGAGCCCCAAAGCCAGTGTGACCTTTATTTACCAGATTGACTGCTATTCGTTCCTCACCAACAGACTATGGCAGCCACCAACAGATAAGGAAAATTTAAATTGCACATTGGGAAATACTAGGTTCACTTCTTTTTTTGGAGCCCATTTTCTGCAGACCAGCGGAAATGTGCTCGTTGGTATTACCGCTGGGCTCTGCCTTCTCATATTCTGTCTGGGCGGTGTTGCCCCTACCACCCCCTGCTTGCCTTGGGACACCCAAGGCCTCTGCGCACGCATGTGTGTGTCCCTGTCTCTGACACGTATGTCCCCCACAGGAGAACACTGGCCCCTGGCTTTTCGGCGTCCATGTGGAAGCCCCCCAGCCGCAGCTCCAGCATGAGCAGTTTGGTGAGCAGCTACCTGCAGGTAACGTCAGGGCAGCTGGCGGTCTCCTCACTGGCGTGTCAGCTGGGGCACGTCGCTGCCCCTCGCCTCTCAGGGTGATGCCTCCAGACACCTGTTGTGCCAACCAGAGCAACATAATCCCTCAGTGATGCCCAGTGTTTCCTAGAGTCCAGGCTTTGGTGATGACCAGAAGGAACTTAGGCCTTTTTAATTAAACTCCTTAAGAAACAGTTTAGCACTGTGGTTAAAAGAGGCAGAGTCAAATCCCGACTGTCACGTACCAGCTGTGTGACCCTGGGAAAGTGTTTTACCCTCTCGTAGCTTCATCTCATCCAGGAAACGGATTGTAGAAATCCCTGTCGCTGATGGGGTGCTTGTGGGGACTGAAGGAGGGAGCGCATGTGTGTGAACGCTCTACTCAGCAAGTGCTCATCAGCAAACGTCAGTGGGTAGGGTTGGTTTTGTTAATTTAGTGGGAAAGAGCACTGAAATTCATCAACAAGCAAAAATAATCCACATAAGCACATTGAGAGGAGAGAACTAACTAACCCGTTGCCCTGTTCCGTGGTTTCATCACAGCAGGAGCTGTGGGTAGTTGCAGTGGTGAGCAGTAGTTTAAATGGAACTTAATGCATCTGAGCCAGCAGCCACTGTGGGACCAGAGCTCTCGGCAGCTGGCTGGGAAGTGCGAGCTATGTTTGGTGCTCACGGGTGTGGCGTCCTGTCCTTAGGAGGTGCTGCTGAGGCTGTGAGCAGGGGGGTCCGTCCTCTGCGGAGCTCGGTAGACTCACCTTAGGTCATGTCATTGCTCTGTTTTTACTTCTGTTCTCATTAAACAGTACACCTTTTCCTAGTAGCCATGTAGCTTCATCCCAAAGCCACTTGCTTTTGGTTTTGCCACCCCAGACGCAGGAAATGAGCGGCTCCAGCTTGGACCTGAACAGCCCCTTAACCAACGAGGCGCTGGAGGGCTTTGACGAGATGCGGGTGGAGCTGGACCAGCTGGAGGTGCGGGAGAAGCAGCTGCAGGAGCGAGTGCAGCAGCTGGACCGCGAGAACCAGGAGCTGAGGGCAGCCATCAGCGTGCAGGGCGAGCAGCTGCAGGTGGAGCGGGCGCGGGGCCGCGCCGCTGCCCAGGACAACACGCGTCTCATGTGTATTGTGGCCAAGCTCCAGAAGCAGTGGGACGTCACCCAGGCCTCTCAGGACGCCGTGAGGGAGCTGCAGAAGTGTCTGCAGGCCCTGGAGCTGGGTGCAGCAGAGAAGGAGGGGGATTACCACTCAGCCTTCCAGCGGCTGGAGTTCATGCTGCAGCCCCTGGTGCGGGAGCTCGAGGCCACGCGGGACTCACTGGGCACCAGGAGCCAGCTTCCCGCCAACGTGCCGGGTCAGCTGGGTGCTGCGGAGGACACAGAGGGGCCACAAGAGCCCAGCCCCAGTGACCTGATCCTAGAGATTCAGGAGCTGGGGGCGAAGCTTCGATCCCTGGAAGGGGAAAGCGACAAGGTCCAGGAGCTCAACCAGCAGCTGAGCGCCCATCTGGACCAGTTGGCCAGGGAGCTACAGCTGAAGGAGGAGGCGCGGGCCACCCTGGAGCGCCTGCTGACCGACGTGGTCCCTCTCCGGGAGGACCTTTGCAAGAAGACGCAGGAGGCCAGCCGGCTCCGGCGGCAGCTGCACGAGTCTCTGGCCCACATGAGCACCATGGAGGAAGAGCTGGCGGAGTCCAGGCAGGGGGAGAAGCAGCAGCGACAGGAGAAGATGCTGCTGGAGCAGGAGGCCAGGTCCCTGGCGCAGCGGCTGCAGCTCGTGGACAGGCAGCTGGCCCATGTGAGCCAGCACGTGAGCGACCTGGAGGGGCAAAAGAAGCAGCTCATCCAGGACAAAGACCGCCTCAGCCAGAAGGTCGGGGCACTGGAGCAGCTGGTTGGGCAGCCAGGCCCAGAGCCGCCCAAGGCGGGTGACGAGGGTGGGGCTCTGGGCCCCCTGGACTTCCCGCTTCCGCAGGCCTGGGAGAAGCTGCAGGAGCAGAGAGGCCTGCAGGAGGGCCCCACAGACGAGGAGACCAGGGTGCAAGCGAGTGGCAAGGAGGAGGCGCTGCGGCGAGCCAACGCGGCAATGCAGAAGGAGCTGCAGAGCGTGCTGGCCCGCAACCAGCTGCTGGAGGGCAAGCTGCAGGCCCTGCAGGCCGACTACCAGGCGCTGCAGCAGCGGGAGGCCGCCATCCAGGGCTCCCTGGCCTCCCTGCAGTCCAAGCAGGCCAACATCCGCTACATGGGCGACCAGATGGAGGCCAGCCTCCTGGCTGTGAAGAAGGCCAAGGAGACGATGCGGGCCCACATGGTGGAGAAGGAGGAGGCCCTGCACAGGAAGGACACCGAGGCCCAGCAGCTGCGTGAGCAGCTGCAGCAGTGCCGGAAGCAGGCACGGGCCCGGGAACGGGAGCACCGGGCTCTGGAGAGCCGGCTGCAGCAGCAGACCCTGCTCATCGAGACCCTCACAGCAGAAAAGGGCTGCCAGGGGCTTGGCCCGTCGCAAGGCAGCATGTCCCCTGAGCTCGCTGCCCAGGGGGCCCTGTCTCGGGCACAGCCGGAGGGCCCACCGGAGGAGCCACGGCGACTGCAGGCTGAGGGGGCCGACCTCCGGGCCGAGCTGCAGGCAGCCCTGGGTGCCCAGGAGCAGCTGCAGAGCCAGCTGAGCACAGCCGAGGCAGCGCTGCGGGAGCACCAGGCCCTTGTGCGGCAGCTCAAGGAGCAGAACGAAGCCCTCAGCAGGGCCCACGCGCAACAGCTCCTGCCGTGCTTGGAGCCGGAAGGGGCGCTGCAGGGTGAGGGGGCCGATGCGGCCCCGCTGAGCCCAGAGGAGCTCCAGGCCCTGCGGGAGGAGCTGTCACAGGCGAGATGCAGCTCCCAGGCCGCCCAGCTGGAGCGCGCCGAGCTGCAGGAGCAGCTGCACGGGGCCAACACAGACACTGCCGAGCTGGGCGTGCAGGTCTGCGCACTGACCGCGGAGAAGGAGCGCGTGGAGGGGGCCCTGGCCGGCGCTGCCCAGGAGCTCCAGGAGGTCAGACAGGCGGCCTTGCGGGAGCGGCAGCACCTGGAGCAGCAGGTGGCGGGGCTGCTGCAGGAGCAGGAGAGCTTGCAGGAGAAGCTGAGGGCGGCCGAGGAGGCAGCCGGCGCGCTGCCTGACCTGCAGGCCCAGCTGATCCAGGCTGAGCAGCGGGCCGAGAGCCTCCAGGAGACTGCTCACCGGGAGCGCGACACCCTCAAGTTCCAGCTGAGCACTGAGATCATGGACTACCAGAGCAAACTTAAGGTAACCCTGGGCTGCACCCGTCTCCTGCCATGGGGCCTGGAGGGTTCATCAGGGGAGAGGACACCCCTTCAGCCACGTGGCACACGGGGGCCCAGCTAGACAGGGCCTGGCCTGCTTATCGCTCACAGCACCCTCCCTGTAGGAACGGGCTGGGGGTGACGCTGTAGCCTCAAGTCCAAACTCAAGGCCACTGCAGACAAGTTTGGCCCACACAGCATCTTTAAGTGAGTAGTCAGCATTTGAAGAACCGGGGTATTTACAGATTCGATGTGGGGGCCTCTTGAAATCTCAGGAGATCTTGGAGCCTGTGCCCTCCTTCCCCCGCGGCAGGAGTCAGCAGGAGCAGAGTTGGGGCTCCACGTCAGGGCAGGCACGCGTCCTCTGGCCTTTCCCTTGCCCCCTTCGTGCATTAGCACGGCCCCTTGGGGCGTGTCAGTTTGAGACCCCAGCTGTGGCCTCTGGAGCCCACTACAGAATGTCAGCGGCTCCTGGCTGCCTCGGGGCCTGTCTCTGGGTTCTCTGTCCCTTCAGGTACCATCCTGACAGCAGGTGATGACAGTTAGACTTCCCAAGGCCCTTGGGATGGACGAGTTCATGAGAACAGCAGTCACCATGTGCCCTTGATGATGCACAGAGAGAGGGTTAAGCGGGACGACACGGCAGGCCGGCATGGGCTTTGGTTTTATCTTATCCCTTGTCTGTCCACATCCAGCCCTGTGTGCTCTCAGGCCACTCCTGACCCTCCGCTCTTGGGCACTTACTGCATTTGTTCCCACAGATGTGCCTCCCACCCAGTGTCCCCACCCTGTGCAGCTCCATGTGACCCATGGGCCACTTTTTCTGTTGTGGAAATGAAATTCTAAGTTTCAGCACCAAGCCAAGTCTCTTAGTAAGCTTGAAAGGAGTTTGTTACCAATGAAGCCTGAAGCTTACAGAGTTTGGGGGGAAAAAGAGAGTCTACTTGTTCTTACCCATGGGGGTGGAGGGGGGATGTGGCCGAGGGAGTGTCAGAACAAGGGCCTCACTTCTACGATCCCTTTCTCTCCAGGCTGCCAGCGACGAGTGCAGGAGCCTCAGGGGCCAGCTGGAGGAACGAGGCCGGCAGCTACAGGCCGCCCAGGAGGCCGTGGGGAAGCTGGAGGTAGGCCCGGCCATATGGGCCTGGGCGTGTGCTCTGCGCGCCTTGCACCATGGCTGGCCCACCTGGCCGCCTGCGCGGGGGAGACGGTGTGGTGTCCTCTGCCTGGTCATTTCCCTAAGCGTCTTCTCCCGGGTTCCCTGTGCCAGGCTGCCCAGGCGGATACGGGAGAGAAGCTGAGCTGCTCCAGCAGCCGTCTCTCAGCGTGCCAGGCCGCCATGCTGAGGAAGGACGAGGAGGCGGCTGCCCTGCGTGAAAACTTAGACAGGTTAGTGACGTTGGTGGCACAGGCCTCCCACGGGGCCCGTGGTGGTGTCTTCAGGGAAGAGCGTGGTGGGTGCAGTCATTTAGAAAGTCAGCTGTTTACATGAGGCAAAGAAGCCCTTTAGCAAGAAAAGCCACAGATCCACCCAGTACATGTGCCCGAAGCATGCCACACAGACCCAGCCACCTGCCTGTCACAGCTCTGGGGACAGCAGGACCTTTCATTCCACTTCCAGTTTTGCTTTTTTAAGATTTATTTTATTGTTTGAGAGAAGGAGGAGGGCCTAGAGTAGTCTCCATAGTTGTACATCATTAGTTGTGACATAGTTTCATTGCACACAAGTGGATGTGGGTCTGCACAGGGTGGAACCAAACTGGGGACCTCCCGGATGGGAGGCAAGAACCTTCGCCGCCATCCTGGTGGTTACCAGTTATGTGCTGCAGCTCATGTGGGTTTGCACAGGCCGGGGCCAGGATTCAATCCTGGGACCTCATGGTTGCAAGGCAAGCACTCAACCTGCTGAGCTATCTGGGCATCCCCAAATTCCTCTTTCTTATCTCTGTTTTACTGAGAGTGAGCGAGCGAGGGACCGGGACTGGCTGTGCTGCGGCCTCTGGTGTATCTGTGAAGAACACACCCTGATGGGGAAGCCGGGATAGCTCAGTGGGTTAAGTGCTCACGTTGCAGCACCGGGGACCGAGGTTCGAATCCTGGCCCCGGCCCATGCAGAACCATATGCTGAACTGGGGAGTTCCCCCAGTTCAGTTCTCTCTCTCTCAAAAAATTAATAAATAAAAAAATAAATAAATAAAATGAGCTAAAAAAAGAAGAACACACCCTGCTGTCACCCTTCCACCGTGGTCTCTAACCTGACAATGTGGCCCTGTGTGTTGGGGGCCACCTGGAGTTGTGAGATGAGCCCACCATCTGGTGATGGGGCCACGCTGGTCCTGCTGGGGCCTGAGTAACACATGCTCAGCAGGAGGGGGGAATGCTGGGACCAAATTGCACGTGTGGCCCCCCACAAAGGCGGGCATCCAGTTGTGCCGAGGCTTTCCCTTCTCACTTGTCCCGTCATCCCCTCCCCCCTTCCTGCCACCCCACCCCATCCCCACTCTGGGAGCTGCGGAGCGTGTTCCGTGCTCAGTGACCTGCGTGTGCATTTCTCCACATACCTGGCTGCCTTAACCAGGTCACATTCGTGTAACCATTAAAATAGAACTTTCTGAGTTGATGGGATTTTGTTTAAATGCTGTGGGTGGTTGTGAGATCCCAGAGCCATTGTTTTAGCTGCTCATGGTTTCGTAATCTGTCTGCCTAGGATTGGCTTTTTTATGTTATTCACTGTGTGACTAAACCCAGGGTGGGGGGTGTACACCCACGAGATCATTGGGGAGGGCAGTGCCCAGTCAACAGCCTCCTGACCATCTCCCCACTGGACTTGCAAAGGCTGTGTCACATGCGTCTGTTTGCTGGGGCTGCTGGGAACATCTTGCTGAGCCTTGGGAGTTTATCGGCATCCTTGGAAAGTCACTGTCTGATGGGATAGCCGAGCTGAAAGTGGGGAGGGCAGAAGTGGGAACACAGCACAGCTTAGCCAGCCGCCTGCTGTGGCCTGAGAGACTGCAGGGCCCAAAACAGAATTCCTTCAGCCCCGGGGCTGCCAGGTAGGACACCTGTTGTGTTCCCAGTGCCAGGCCCACATGTAGTCCGCATGGAAGAGCGGTCCTCCTCTGTGTGGCCACCTGGAAGCTGTGCCTCTGTTCTTTCTGTCCTGACCCCTTTTTCCTCCTGCAAATGTCCCCATGGTCAGCCCTTGAGCCTTGCCCATCTATAAGCTCAGTTCCTGCCCAAGGACCAAGGGGTGCAGAGTTCAACAACCTGAGGTGCTCCTGGTAACCTGAGGTCTCCTGCTCCCCCAGAATGTCCCTTGTATGTGGTGTGGGGGGCCATGGTGTGTGATGAGTTTGGGAGTGTGACGGGTCTTCCAGGCTGGGGGAGTGTCCCACGTGTGAGCAGGAGGTGCCGAGCGGCTCCTTCCCTGTGAAGAGGGAAGGGCTGGGAGGACAGTGGGACCCCCCCTTCCCCCTTGAGAGACCTGGGCTGGCCCAGAGGCACAGGGGACCTGGAGGTAGCGGCTAATCAGGAAAACTGATGTTCCTCTGCCAGGACCCAGAAGGCGCTTGACAAAGCCACGACAGAAATGCAGGAGTATTGCAGCAAACTCTGCGAGGAGGTGACCGACCGGGAGAAGCATGAGCAGAAGATGCTCGCTGAGCTGGATGATCTGAATAGAACCAAGAAGTACCTGGAGGAGCGGCTGATAGAGCTGCTCAGGTGACTGTGGGGACACACAGGTGTCTGGGGTGGTCCTCCACGCTTGGTTTTTCTTGGAGGACACACACCTGTTCTTTAAGGGAAATGGGCCCCCCACCCCCTGTGTGTGTTGGTTATTAGGGTCCCCCCACATGTACAAGGTCTGCTCAGGCCCTCGGCAACCTTCTGAGTGGATTTCACTGTTACTAGTGCTCATCTGGGTTTGTATTTCCATATTGCCATGTCACCATTTTCAGAATCTCTGTGCTTGGGCACAAGAGGGACTATAAACGATGTTTAGTATCTTATGGAATGTCTTCCTTCCCTCGCCCCTCTTTCCTGAGCCCTTTTTCTCTCTCTTATCCCACTTTCCCCAGTACCAGGGCCCACCCTCCAGTGCCTGGAGCAAACAGCTCATATGAATGCATGAACCAGGCCCAGAGGGAACTGTGGGAAACTGGAGGACACGCACGCTCCCTATTGTTGCCAGAGTTTTTATGTGAAATTATCCTGACTTTTAAACATTGGCAAGTCATTCAAAATTTTTTCAACTTCTTATGGAAATTTTTATATACACAAAAGTAGAACAACATGCACCCCCATGTACATGTCCCCCAACTTCAACAGAGTTCAGTTCATGGGCCGTCCTGTTTCATTGGAATTCCACCCAGTTTTCCCGCCTCCTCAGATTATTTTGAGCAAACCCCAGACATGATTTCATCTTCCAGTGTCGTAGTAGGTGTCTCTCCGAGACAAGGAGTAGTTCTGTTTTCATGGATTCTTGCTTCCCTTTCATGTGGCTTTGTCCCAGGGACAAGGATGCTCTCTGGCAGAAGTCAGATGCCCTGGAATTCCAGCAGAAGCTTGACGCTGAGGAGAGGTGGCTTGGGGACGCGGAGGCCACCCACTGCCTGAACTGCAAGCGCGAGTTCAGCTGGATGGTGCGGCGGCACCACTGCAGGTCAGCCCCGACTGGGCCGGGCCAGGACCAGAGTGGGCGCCGTCCTGTGGGAAGAGCACAGTGCTGTTTGGTGGTCGGGGACCTGGGCAGGGAGGGCGTACTGGTATTAGGCAGGGAAGTAGCCAGGCACTCCCGGATCCCTGAACAGGAAGAGAGTGTAATAGAGGTGTGCATGCAGTTAAGGGGCCCTGCAGGGGCTCCCTCAGTATTACTGGAGCCCAGGGACAGTGTGGCTGAGCCTTCATGGCAGGAACAGAGAGCCGTGACCCTTCTCGGGCCCAAGGAAGGGGAGGCGGAAATGACCACAGGCTGGGCCCAGGGCCAAGAGAAAACCACTTGTGTGGCAGAGGCGTGGAGTGCACTCCCACACAATTGTGTCAGGGAGGGTGGGTGTGGCCACGTGCCCCCCCCCACACACACACACACGTGTCCCTGGCCTCCCATAACCTTAGGAAATAAAACCTCCCACTAAGCCTACCAGGCTGGCGTTATTGGAATCTTATTATTGAGGCCACATGCTAACGTGGGGGCAAGGCCAGGATTGATGAGAGCCCCGTGGCATCTGAGCCCAGTACTGCCCAATTCCGGCGCTGGGCCCAGGAGGCCCACAGCACGCCAACCTCACGACCTGCACTTGCTGGGTCCCCAGGATCTGTTTCCGCATCTTCTGCTACTACTGCTGTAACAACTACGTCGTGACCAAGCACAGCGGTCGGAAGGAGCGCTGCTGCCGAGCCTGCTTCCAGAAGCTCAGTGAAGGCCGCGGCTCCCCCGACAGCACCTGCTCAGGCGCCAGCCAGGGAGAGCCCTGCCCTGCACTGTCTGCAGCCCCAGCCGAGTCCCTGGGAGACCAAGGTCAGGCTCCTGCTGCTGCCCCTCCCCCACCACTGCGTAGCTAAAAGCTCTGAGACTTTCTTTTTGATGTAATTAGCATTGAAAGAGAATTGAAAAGAATAACTTTCTTCTAGTATGATTCAATTGTCTAACACGAGGCCTGTGTACCTCTTTACCCATGGAGCGTGCCCCACACCTCTGGGGGGACACTGAACCCACAGCCTCAGCCCTGGTCTTCCCCGATTTCTCCCTCTTCCCCAGCATAACTAAAAGTAACAAGCAGAATGGGGATGGCCGCCTCCTTCACTCTCTTCCTGTGCTCATGTCTCTCCCAGTGGCCCCGGGTTCCCTGTCCTTTCACTTAGCTCAGTAAGAGGAAGTTGGTTCCCGCTGCTTCTCCAGGAGCCTCCTTGCAGATCAGCCCAGCACCTTCCCAGGGACCTCACGGGGGTGTCCCAAGAAGGCAGGCAGCTCAGTGGGCAAGGGAGGAAGTGAGTCCCGTCTGCTCAGCATCACTGCCTCCTGCAGCAGGTACCTGTGGGCTCCTGGGCCTCTGCCTGGACCCAGGCCAGCATCCCTGAGAAAGGCTGTCAGCTCCTCTTTGGTTTGACTAGTCATCGGGGTGGCCGCAATCCCCGTCATGGTGCAAAGATCTGCTGGGGTTGGGGGTGCCCTTTGCATGGCTTCAGTGTTTTCCTCACACTGTTGCTCATTTAAAACGCATTATTAATTATTGAATTTTCAGGGTCCTTTATATATATTATATATTCTAGATACAAGTTATTTACAGATAGGTGATTTACAAATATTTACTCCCAGTCTATAGCCTATCTTTTAATGTTCTTTCAAAGAGCAGAAATGGTTTTCAAAGGGCAGAAGTTTATAATTCTGATGAAGTCCAATCTGTCCATTTTTTTTCTCCCGGAGCAATTTTTTCTTTTCTTTGGTGTCATGGATCTTTGCTTAAATTAAGAATTTCAAGATCTTCCTTTCATTCAGGTTGAATGTTTACGTCTCTGATGTATTTTGAGTTCATTTTTGTACATGGTACAAACTATTCATAGAGATTCCTTTGTTTTGCAGATCATTGTCTAATTGTTTCAGTGCCATTGGTTGAAAAGCATATTTTTTCCTATAGGATTGCCTTTGCATCTTTGTCAAAAGTCAGTTGCCCTTACACAAAAGCTGTCTGAAAAAAAATCCAGTCGTAAATGCCTCTATTTTTCCTATTACGTGGCTGGATCCTCTCCGGACAGCCCTCGTCTATGTGGGTCTGTGTCTGGATTGTTGTCTCTGCTATTCTGTTTCTCTGTGACCTTCAAGTTCACCAGTACCACACTGTCAATGTTATCGTAGTTTTATGAGTCTTAAAATCAGGTACAGTGGGTCCTCCAGTTTTGTTCTTTATCAAAGTGTTGGCTGTTGTAGATCCTTTGCTTTTCCACATAAATTTTAGAATCAGTCTGTCAGTTTCTATGAAAGTCTGGTGACATTTTAGTGAGATTGCTATCTATCAGTTTGAGGAGAATTGACATCTTAACAAAATTGAGTCTCCCAGTCCATGAATATAGTATAGTTCTCCATTGATTTAGGTCTTTTCTGATACCTCTCAGTGGACATCATTTTGAGTCCCTGATCCTCATTTTCCCTTTCCTTCTCTTCCTTCTTTCCCTCTGCCAATCTCAGAAGGCAGGTTCAGAAGTGTGGCTGGGTCTATGGAAAGACGTCAATTCCTGGTTCTTTTCAGCCTGTGCCTCAAGCCCTTCATTATGTAGACTTCAGACAAGATGAAGGTTCCTTCTGAAGCACAGCCTGTCCCCGTAGCCATGTGGCAGGGCCAACTGGGAGCTTGTAGCTCATGTGAATTGGTCTTATTACTAAATAGCCCAGGACCCTCTCTTTGCTTCGACTCACTGGTGGGTGTTCTAACGATGACAGAGTGTTGAGGTCACTTGTTTTGATTTCTGACATTTCCTGTCTCCTTGTCTGTCTGCCTTCCTTCCTCCCTTCCTCGCAGTCTGTCTTTCTGCCTTTTCTTCTCCTTTTTTCTTTTGCCTCAGACCTGCCCTCACATTTCCCTGGGCATAGGTGAGAGAGTGCTTGTGGGTGGGTGGCGGGCAAAGGAGCATGTGTACGGCATTCTTCCTACTGAGTGGCCCGCAGAGATGGACACACGTCCCCTGTTTAGGACACAAGGGTTGGTGCAACTCCTTGAGCAGAGGGAGGACCTTTCCCACCCCGCCCCCTCCCCACAGGAGATTAGGTGAGCGCATGTCAGATGGGATCCTGCTTTCAAAGAGGTGCTAAGGGCAGCTGTCTGTGTCTTGGGATCAAGGGTTTAGCAGCAGAAGTGTGTTTACCTTTCCAGTAGCTTCTTTCCTGAGAAGGTTCTGACCAGTTTTTTCCCTCTAAACTAGGGTGACCAGACATCCCGCTTTTGGCGGGACAGTCCCAATTTTTAACAATTTGTCCCACGGCGTTTTAAAAAAGTCCCGATTTTTGGAAAGAATGCACGACAAGCTAGGGAATGGCAGGAGATAGACCAAATTTTTAATCAAGAACCCCCTCCCCACCAGTTAATGGTGTCCCGCTTTACCAATGCTAAAATCTGGTCACCTTACTCTAAACAGGGTTCCTCAGGGACTAGGTAAGAGCTCGAAACCTCTCTAGGCTTCTAACTAAGGTGCTTAACAAACGTTTCCTGTCTAGTCCCACCTTTGCTTCTCTGGAGTGTCCCAACAACCATTTCTTTCATGTCTGCACGGAACAGTTGTCAGGTGAGTGAGCCCTTCCAGTGTGTCCCTGCTTGTCCTGCGGAACTGAGGTCCCTGAGGCTCTCTCGCTGCCCCATGCGTAACTGTGTGCTTCTCCCCCGTCTGCCTCTGCGGCCCAGGTGCACACGCCGGCTACAGAGCGCCCGACGATGCCGTGTTTGACATCATCACTGATGAGGAGTTGTGCCAGATCCAGGAGTCTGGCTCGTCCCTGCCCGAGACGCCCACTGAGTCGGATTCCCTTGACCCAAACCTGGCGGAACAGTGAGTAGACGCTGCCTCCATTTCCGGAGTGCTCATTAAACGCCTGGCTGTTGTGCTTTCTTATCGAAGGGTCGGGAGAGTTTGGAAGCAGGACTGGCTGTCTTTGCTTAAGGGAGGGCACCCCAAAACAGGGCTCAGGGACCAGTCAGTGTTGCGCTTTGTCAGAGAGTTCCTAGGAAGGTCACAGTCCCCTGATTGCAGCATCTCTGTGAAGGTTGTTCTTGGCTTGGGCAACTGTTACTTTGCTCGGGCCATGTAACAAAAGAGCACTGGCTGGGTGGCTTACCCCAGACGTTTGTCTGCTCAGTTCTGGAGCTGGGAGTCCCTGCTCAGGCGGTGGGCAGTTTGGTTTCCTCTGAGGCCTCTTCTTGGCCTGCAGCTGGTCGCCCTGGGCCTGTCGATGTGCAGGCCCGAGTCTCTGTGTTTTAACCTCTTCTTATAAGATGGAATTAGGACCCACTCCAGCAGGCTCATTTGAATAAAATTGTAATACTTCTTTAAAGCCCTTATCTCCAAATACAGTCCCATGTGGAGGCGTCAGTGTATGAATGGGAAGGGGACACTGTTCAGCCCCTCAGAGCAGCACAGACTCTAAAAACCCCGTTCAAGGGGAAGCCAGGATGGCTCAGTGGGTTAAGCGCTCACTCTGCAGCCCCGGGGACTGAGGATCGAGTCCCGGCCCCGGCTGTGCTGACCCATATGCTGAACTGGGGAGTGCCCCCAGTTCAGTTCTCACCGGGGCGAGATCCCGGCCTAGTTCCTGCCCTGTGCAGCCCCGTGCCCACCTGTGGAATGAAACTATGTGGAAAAACCAATGATGTGCAACTATGGAGACTGTTCGGGGCCCTCCCTCTTCTCTCTGTCTCTGTCTCTGTATCTCTCACTCTGTCAAAAACAATAAAAATAAATCTTTAAAAGTAAAACAAAACCCTGTTCATCTTGCGGATCACTGAGCAGGCTGCGCACAACGCCATGAAAATGGGGGCTCGGACTGCACTTCACGTCTATGCTCTCGCAGGACTCCCCTTGACTCCTGAGAAGCCCCCCCCCCCAGAGCCCCAGTGTCCTAAGAGCGATGCCAGCCACCCCGCCTGTGCCCTGCCCGTCCCAGGCCTTGTGCTGCCTGTAACCAGGGGCCCAGACCCCCCACGCCTTCCCGATGCGGCACATCGGCCGCCCACGAGCCATGGGGTGTCCTTTACATGCATGTTTCCCCATGGCTCTTGGCTTTCTGGGCCTGCTGCTTTCCCACGAGGATTGTGAGGAGAGTTGTACCCGTTTTCAGATACATGCAGCACCTGCTCAGAGTGCTGCCACGTTAAATGTCAACAGCCTGTGCCATGGGACCCACAGGAAAAGGGCGGCCCCCCCCCATCCCCCATGGTGGCCTGGCCTGGTGTTCGTCACCCCTGGAGTCGGGCCTAAACCCAGTTTCTACAGCAAAGCACTGGCTGCTCAGACACGAGAAACCTGACACAGCTCCAAGGTCCAGGCGTGTCCTGATGCACTTCCATCCAGTAGGGACTTCGTGGTGCTCTCGCCCACTCGTATTGAAGTCTCTGTCCTCTCTCCTGCCCATGATTCCGAGCGGGACTAGGATTGACCTGTCAGACTTCTGGCCCAGGATGTCTGCTGCATGGGAGGAGATGTGTTCAGTCTTCATGAGGCTCTTAGCACAGGGGACGCTGGGCTGAAGCGTAGCTTTACTCCTGTGTCCCTTGCTAGAGAGTGACTTGCCGTGTTGTGGCCCCATAGGTAAAGCCCACCCCATCACCCAACCCCAGGAAGCCCCTGCTCACTGTCCCTGCTGTGACTTGGGGCCTTTTCTTTTCCTTCTGGAACCCCCACCTCAGAAGCCTCCCCTGGCTGCATCACCTGGCAGCATGATCCCTGACCCCCGCAGCCCAGTGGTCCCCAGTGCATGCTCTGTTCCATCAGCACGAAGCCACTGTCTGCCGTCACCACCTGGCAACTTCTTACGCACCGAGCTCAAACCTAGTGGGCAGATGGGGGCAGGTGAACGGGGCCGAGCTCGGGCCTGAAAGGACAACCCTTGGTTGCACCCTGAGTGAGCAAGCATCCCTTGCAGCTTCCTCCCCCCCCCTTCCCCTTTCGTAGTAGGAACCAAAACAGAAGGTGTTCTGACTGCTGACAAATACATGTGGTTTTGGCCATGGGAAATCAGGGAAGTGGCCCAGGGGAAGGAAAGTGACGGTGTGCTGGCCCACACCCGCCAGGTGGCCCCAAGACTGGTGGACAGACTTGGTCTGTTAGGGTGAAGAGCCGGCCCTCTGTGTCAGTTACAGACTTGCCTCGCAGGCCTGGAAGCTTTTTCTTACATTCTTCTTAAAAATTTTTTTAAAGATTTATTTTTATTGTTTTTGACAGAGAGAAGGGGGAGGGCCCAGAGCAGTGTCCATAGTTGCACGTCATTAGTTTTCTACATAGTTTCATGCCATAGGTGGGCATAGGGCTGCACAGGGTAGGAACCAGCAGGGGGCCTCCCACATGGGAAGCATGCACCCTTGAGCCATGGGGTGAACTGGGGGTTACCCACATGGGAAGCTTGCCCTGGTGAGAACGGAACTGGGGGCACACCCCAGTTCAGCATATGGGTCTGCATAGGCCAGGGCCGGGATTCGATCCTCGGACCCCAGGGCTGCAAGACGAATGCGCAACCTGCTGAGCCATCCCGGCTTCCCCCAGTAGTTTCTTTAGAACTCATGCTTCGTGATCAGATGCTTTGGGGAAGCTGTGGTGGGTTTGTCACCAACCAGGAGATTTTGATGCCTGGTATCTCAGAAACGAAACTGTGAACAGGATACGGTGACACTGGTTAAGGCTAGAAAGCCACCTTGTGGGGAAACCGGGATGGCTCAATGGGTTAGGTGCTCACTTTCCCGGCCCCGGCCCGTGCTTCCGGAACCATATGCTGAACTGGGAGCTCCCCTAGTTCAGTTCTCTCTCTGTCTCTGTATCTCTCTCTCTCTCTCTCTCTCTCCTCTGTCAAAAAAAAAAAAAAAAAATATATATATATATATATTTAAAAAAAAAAGAAAAAAATAAAGAAAGCCACCTTGTGCTTGGGTTAACCCAGTGTCTATGCCTTCAGATGAATGAGAGCTGGCAGGTGCCTTGGCCCATCAGCTCCATGAAACCTCTTCCCTGGCCCTTGGGAGAGAGGGGGGCTCTTCCCAAAGCCCTGGCCTGGCTCTGCCTTGAGCTGTGGCGGGCGTAGTCTCCTGAACCAGTGTCTGCATCTGAAAACGGGCCGAGAGTGCAGGCCTGTTGCACAGTGGCGGTGCTGGCCGCGAGGAACCACGGAGGGCTGGGCACCTGGGTCGGGGGAGGGGGTGGGGGGAGTTGCTGCCTTGAGAGCCCCTTGGCGGGGAGGCTGGAGCAAGCGCCTAACCACCCTGCGTCTGCTCTATCTAGCATTTGCTCCCCCTGCCCTGCCTCAGGGTTTCTCTTCCACAGCACCGCTTCCTCATGCAGAGCGCTCACAGGGAGCGGAGCACTGGGGCTTCTCCCGGGTGGCCTCTGGAACCAGGGTCACCCTGTGTTCACATCGGACACTGTGGCCATCCGTGGTGTCTACCCACCCCACCACCAAGTACGGGGGACATGGTCAGGAAGGAACACACTCTTTACCCCAGTCCCTGAGACCACGCCCAAGGTCCACACCCAGCTGGATCCCCCCACCACCACCTCCCGCCTCAGACTCAGGCGCTAGGGTGTGTGCACAGAGGGGAGAGCCAAGGGGAGCAGAAGGCCAGCGCTCAGGTTGGGAACTTGTACGTCGTGGGCTGTTGTGTGGACAGAGTGAAGATGCAAAAGTCCCTCGTGACCAACATGGTCTATGCCAGTGTCTGATGCCAGTAATGGTGTGTGCCCAGGCCCTCAGAGGGAACTGTCCAATCCTCCCAGGCACTTCCTGCAGGGAGGGTGGTCGTTAGCAGTGTGCCTGGTGAAACGAACGGGCTTGGGGAGGCTGAGTAGCCCAAGGACACAGAGATGGAGCCGTCACTGAGCCGGTGTCTGCATGGCCCAGTGTGCAGCTGTTCCCATCATACCGCTCTGCTTCCCTCTGTGGGCACATCTGCCCCCCAACTCTTCACCGCTTTGTTCCCAGTTAGGGCTCCTGCCTCGGGGGTGGGGACACTGTCAGGGAAGCCAGGGGCTAGTGGCCCCTGTCCAGCGTGCAGACCCTGAAGGTAAATGCACAAAGGGCGTGACAGAATCCCCCTCTGACCCCAGTTTTAAAATGACAAAAGCCTGTTACCAGGAGAGGGTCCGATTTTGTTGTCTGATGTGGCCCTGTGGCCTGAATATAGTCGAGTCACTCTCCTCGTGGGTCACTGGGGCACGTTTATGAAATAGTAGCTAGGCTCCTGTGGGCCCTGCAGCACCTGGCCCGTGGCCTGCTGGACCTGGGATGTGTGGGTGCCCTGCTCTCTGGGAGGCAAGACACACCTCCCAGGCCTCACCTGCACCGAGTGATCAGCAGCTTCCATTTTGTCCTGCTAGTCTTATTGTGTTTTTAATTTATTGGGGCAACACTGGTTAGCAAGATTATAAAAATCTCAAGTGTACACTATTATAATACATCCCCTGTATATTGATTGCATTGTGTGCTCGTCACCCAGTCTTTTCTCCTTGCATCAACCGTATACAGGGTCTCGCAGAGGTAACGCTCTTTTTTAAGTTCACCAACTCATAAATGGGATGTCACTTCTCCTGGACCTTGTGTTTTTGCCCCCCTTTACCCTCTTCAGCCTCCCATTACCCACCTTCCCCTCTGGTAACCAGCTGCCGTTGTCTGTGCCAGTGAGATTTTTGTGTTTGTTTTGTTAATTCATTTGTTGCTTTCTGTTTTAGTCCCATATGTAAGTGAAATCATGATTCTTGTCCTTTCCTGTCTGACTTCACTTAGCGTGATCCATCATGTTGTCGCAGGTGGCAGTATTTCATCTTTCCTTATGTCTGAGAGTGTCACTAGTTCTTATGAGCAAGAACAGCTCTTCCACCTGTGAGTGCAGACCATACTAAGCATTGTGTGTCTTGTCTTGGGTCCTCCCCATGCCAGCCCCGAGGTTGGTACTGTTCTGGTCCATGTTTCTCCAAAATGAGAGAGTTAAAGAGATTACCAGCTGGTCTTACCAACCCTGAGGGCCAGAACTGGGATCCAGCTCTCGTCTGCCCAGCTGAAAACCATGCTGTCAGCCAGCTTTGGCCGCCCCACCTCTCCCTCACCTGTTGCGCGCTGTTCTCCGTAGGCCGGTGAGTCATTTGCGGTGCCTGAGCCCAGAAGGCAGCGGTAAGCTTATTGAGCAGATTAGGATCTGTAAACATGCACCAGAGTCTGACATTTAAAACTGCCTCATCCTGTGGCCACATGGTAGAGGTTAAACACATGCACCTCACATTTTGGGTGGGAGGTTGGAAGCCTGAGCGAAGGAGCTCTGGGTGGTTTCACTAGTATACCCATGTCCTTGGCAGAGCAGAGTCCTGAAAATGGACAACTTGAACTTACTTCTTGAGCCCTGGACCCACAAATGATTACTTTTATTATACTTCAGACATACCTCATTAAAGTAGAATGTGCCTAAGGATAAAAGGAGTTCAGAGACTTTTTTAAAAGTTTTATTTCTTAGTCATGAAAAATCATATGCTGTTTGATATGTGTGTATGTGTGTGTGTGAATTATACATATATACATATTGTGTGTGTATGAGGGGATCATTCAGTTTTTAAATGAGCAGACCCACCTGGGAATTCACTGCTGAGATTCATGACAGCCTTAAATACCATTATGTACATTTTTCTAGCATTCTATGGACTGCTGGGATTCTTAGCTGGCTCCCGTGTCTTGACCCATTCACATTCCCTTCCAGAATTAACCAAAGAGGACGTAAGCATCTCCCCACGTAAAAGTCAGGCCCCAGGTGGGGCAGAGCCTGGTCGCACTTCTGTTGGGTGCCCGGTGGTTGAGGTCTGAGCCATGGGGCCAGCCCCTGTATTCATGACTGCTCTCATCTCCCTTGCCTCCCGGCAGCCAGAAGGATCCTCTGAACTGGGGAGCCCAGGTGTCACCTGCCACCAACAGCTTTGCTGGCCATCCTCCCCATGTCAGTGAAGGGGAACCTGAGGTCACGGCCTTGGCGTCAGAATCCTGGGGGAGGGAGGCAGGAGAGCCGTCAGTGTAGACTCCCCGTGGAGCTTCCAGCCTGGGTGTTACAGAAGCGCGTGGCTGCGTCTGAACCTGAGCAGCGGCCATCCTCACCGGCAGCGATGTCGGTCCCATCCCCGTGACATGCAGAGCTGTCAGCAAAGCCGGCCCCGCTCCCGCAGAGGCCGCTCGAGGCCTACAGCTGGAACATGCTGGTGGCCTCCCCGTGGTGGGAGGTGGAGCATGTCTTGGCGGTGTCCTCCGAAGACTTCCACTGGCTCGCGCCCCCTAGGTAAGGGAGGCAGCCAATGTCTTTGACAAGTTTCCAGAAGTTCTTCCGAAACTTCAGGCCCACGAAGGCGTAGAGCACGGGGTTCAGGCAGGCCCGCAGGTAGGCGATGGCCTCCGTCACCACGATGGCGTAGCGGAAGCTGGCCTTGGTGTGGTTCTCCCAACTCATGCTGCGCACCAGTTTCACCATGTTGAACGGCGTCTGCGTCAGCAGGAACACAGCCACCACCAGGAAGATGATCTTGAGGGACTTGTGCCTCTGGAAGCCCCGGGCGTGAAGCAGGGTCTTGATGATAACCGAGTAGCAGACGAGCATGGCGGACAGGGGCAGGAAGAAGCCCAGGGTCATCTGGGTGGCGAGGACCACCGTGGAAATGTGCTCGTTGTGGTAACTGCAGACGCACTTGTCGAGACGACGGACGTCTCCGTAGAGGATCTGCGGCAAGGACACCAGCAGGGAGACCCCCCAGATGGCCGAGCAGATGGCCTTGCCCCAGCTCATCCGCCGGGCCTGCTGGTTGTAGGCCTTGGTGGCCTGAACCACCGCCATGAAGCGGTCCATGGTGATGCCGGTGAGGATGAGCATGGACGTGTAGAAGTTCAGCGTGTAGACGCCCAGCAGGGTTTTGCACATGATCTTGCCGAAGACCCACTCGTGAATGCCTGCGTAGGCCCAGAAGGGCAGTGTGCAGACAAACACCAGGTCCGCCAAGGGCAGGTTCAGCAGGAGCACCTCCGTCAGGCTCTTCAGCTTCTGGTAGAAGATGGAGATGACCAGCACCAGGGAGTTACCCAGCAGGCCGCAGACGAACACCACCACGTACATGCAGGGCAGGAAGAAGTGGCGGAACTGCAGGAAGCGGGCGTGCTGCTCCTGGCTGCTCTGGTTGGAAATGTTGAAGAACCCGGGGTCTTCATAGTCGTCGTCAGCCATGGCATCTGTTCCGTTGAACATCTGTGAGTCAGAACACAGGAGTTGTACTTGAGGCTGAGCAATCACACCGCCTCTCCTCCTGCTGTTCTTCCATGCCAGCACACTTGTGTGCTAGAGATGGCCAGTCTACGGGGAAACTGCTCACACCGGACAGGGAGTTTTTCGTTAGCTCTTAAGTTGTCCGGAGACAACGCCTAACTGACCCCACATGTGTCGCATAAAATCCTGGGCTAACTTTGAAATCCAGGGCACCATCTGGGACGTGGGGACGGTGCCCTTTCTGAAGGCACCACTGCTCTTAAAGGGGAGGGTCTGTCTTCATCTGCCTGTGCCTCAGCAGCTGCCTGCCCACGCCGTGCCCTGTTATCTGTGAATTAGACCCCGCGTTGCTCATTGTGAGAGTGAAGGCATGAGGTCCCCTTCTTGGGGACGGAGGTCCTCCATCAAGGACTCTCCTGGGGATGGCCAGGACTCTTCCGCTTGGGTGGGCCCTGCATCCTGCCTTTTCTTGCCCCCTCCTGCATAGATGTGAAAAGAACTGATGGGAAAAGAAGGCCCAGAAAAGCCCGGGCTGCCCAGCACTGCGGCCGACCTGGCTTGCTGACCAGGGGGTTTCTCGTGCGCCAGCCTGTCTGACCTGCTGCAGTTACCACATCCCGAACGCTCTTAGAGGTCCATTTCCCCAGAAGGCAGCACTGCTTTAGATGTGATGCCGGGCAGTTCAGGGCGGAGGCGTCTCCCGGTAGGGAGGCCTGTGGCCACCTTTGCAGTGACCCTTGTCGCAAAGCCCAGGCAGCGGCTTTCTTACCTGGGGCTCCCTTCACAGCCTCACTTCCCTTTGACTCTCTGTCTTTCCTGTGACCCTGATGACGACCACAGATAGGACCCAGAGGGGATATCACCCGCAGCCTGGGAGCTGGGGCAGCAGCAGCATCGGCCTTGGGGTGTCGGGGCTGTGTGTCCAGTGATGTAGTGCCATAGCCTGCTGGCACCTCAGGGAAGTGGTGTCAGCAGCAGGCATCAGTTTAGCAACGCCAGAATATCAGCAGGCCAGATCGGTGCGTGTGAAGGGAGACTTCACCTCCTTCCTGACCTGCTCCACCTCGGCTTCTCCTGGGGGCGCAACGCCCTTTCTCTCCATTGAAGGACCTTGCCTTCGGGATATGACTACTCAGTCACAAGTCCCTGCTCTTAGACCACAAAGTGTCAGGTCTCGAAGAGTGACAGGCCAGCCGGAGGCACCGTGCCCCACAGCTCTCTGAGCTGCCGGGTAAGTAGCTCAGAGGGCCGCGCTCATGTGTTACTGCTTCATGCAGAGACAAAAACTTGTTTCATTTAGGTTAGAATATGACACAGGCGGCTTTGCTTCCCTGAAGAGTAATGTCAAGTATCCATTATTGCTTGACTTGCTCTTGCCCTTCTGAACAGCAATCCTGTGTGGCTGTTGCTGGATCCTTGTACTGACACTACATGTTCCCTCAAAGGCCCTGTGCAAATTCATTGGTGATAATTGGAGAACTTAATAGTGTGTTAACAAATTGGCACTGTGCAGTTCTGTGTAGATAGAGTATAAAAATTACTATTCCTTCTAGAAATGTTAAAACCATTTTTCTATAACCAAAGTTCTCTGTTGATTTCTGAAAATTAGAAGTAATATATACAACTTTGAAGTCATGTAAATGCCTGGTGATAAATAATCAAATTATAATTCAGACATAGAGTATAACTAATGTTTAAGAAGTGCTTTTAATATTTTACAAAATGCAATACATTCAAATTGCTCAGAAGAATGAGCACAAAGTCAGTATGCAAAATTAGACTTGACTGTGACTGGAATGAACAGATAACGAAAAGGATGTAAAACTTACCATGATTCTTCATCTTTGATCGTAAATCCCGTAGAGACTTTTGTAAAAGCCACAGACCTTCCGTGAGAAACATGTACGTACACACCTGCAGTCTGGGCGTTTGTGACCACCTCTGACACCCTCTGCCACGCACTCTGTGGACCCTTGTTTAAGGATAGGATGAGCGATAGGGCTTTGACTGTATTTTTTAAAACAGAAAAATGACCAGATTTTCTCGGCTGTATATTTCTCGCTGGTGGGATTAGGGGTTTTATTTCCCTTCCTCCTTGATGTTTTTTAATATTTTCCAAAATTTCTCCAGTGGCATATTGAGACAAGAAAGTAAACCGTAATCTGAGCTGGCAGCCTCTCTTACAAAATACAAGAGACAAAAGCAGATCAGTCCCTTAATAGATAGTGACTAGGCCTCCTTATCTCCTTGGGCTGGTCTGATTACGGTACATGTTACTGCCAGTACCGGCGCTGACAAGCACTTACTTGTGCCTGGCCCACGGTAGGTTGGTCACAGTCCTCTAACCCTCAACGGCAGCAAGCAGCAGAGATGGCACTTGAACCAGGAGCGGTTGAGCACTGAAGCCTGGGCATTTCACACCAGGGTGTGCTGCAGGCAGAAATCTGGAGTGAGTGGCTGTCATTTACCTAGAAAGGAAAACAAGTGACTCACCGCAGGAACTGTCAGTTCCAGAGACGAACTTTGCTCAGCAGCAGGGTCTGCCTCTGTCTCTCTGTGATGTGGTCCGTGTTTCCGCTGAATAGTTTTTAAGAACTCAGTTGGTGATAATGAGAGCCAACCCATCGTGCAGATCAGAATCCACATGACCAGCCTGCACCGATGCAGTGAGGGGGAGGGTCAGAGCTAGGAAGTAGGGGCTCCAATACCCCCTGCAGCCTGGCTGGGGCCAGACCCTTCTGCCAGGGCCCAAGAGGGTTTTTATTTGTAAACTGAAGGGGAGCCGTAAGTAGGTCCAGCTCTGGCAGTCCAGTGACAATGGCATTTGTACCTTAAATTTACTTCACCCGTGAGCCACATGTCTCTTTGGAACAGTTTGGGGCAGGGTGCGTGCAGAGCCCATGCTAGGGCCTGGGTTCTGTGTATGTGTGCAGCGCCTTCTCCCCACATACACGACAGCCAGTGGTCCTCACAGCAGCCCTGCCTGCTGAGTAGGCAGCCCCATTTTATAGATGAGAACACTGAGGACCAGAGTCAAGATAACAGTCCCATGTACACACTTCTGCGGTACCAGCCCAGGTCTCCCTCCTTCACTGCCAGACAACGGACTGGCTGACGGCCTGGTGCACCCCAGCCTCCTAGACCCACACCCCTGAGCCCCTCACAGGCTCACTCACTGCCCTGCTTATCCTGCACAGCCCTCCAGGTTCCTGAGGCTGCCCCCACCCCACCCCTGCAACTCCCTAGGTACGGAGCACCTTGATCATAGTGCAACTCCAGGGGTTGTTCATGATCCGGGAAGCAGGCGCTTCTGGGAAATAACACTTGGGAGGCCAGTCTGGGTCAGATGCCCCGTGCCTCCTCTGGGGAGAGGAGTGGACCCTATTTCCTCTCTCCCAGAAGCAGTCACCGGGCCTCCCTCCCCTGATTGTGCACTCCCATCCAGCCTGCTTCCCCCCAAGGCTGGTACTCTGCCACCCTCTGCTGGGCAAGCCCTGCCCTAAGGGGGGTTCTGGGGGCAGGGTGTCAGGCAGCCAGAGCAAGTCCAGAAGCAGCTCCAGGATCTGGAGACTAAATTTAAACAGTTCAGGGAAGCTGGGATGGCTCAGTGAGTTAAGCACTCGTGTTGCAGCCCTGGAGCCTGAGGATCAAATCCCGGCTCCGGCCCAGGTGAACCCATATACTGAACTGGGGTGTGCCCCCAGTTCAGTTCTTGCTGGGGCCTATGCGGGAGGCTCCCGGCCCAGTTCCTGCTCTGAGCAGCCCCGTGCCCACCTGTGGAGTGAAACTATATGGAAAACTAATGCTGTCAACTGTGGAGACTGCTCTGAGCCCTCCCCCTTCTCTCTGTCTGTCTCTCTGTCAAAAAACAATAAAAATAAATCTTTAAACAGTTCTACTAGGATTCGGGCCCTGGGCTAGGTGCTTGCATGTGTAGTCGTCTCGTGCTAGTCACTTACAGACCAATAAGTAGCTTAGATTTGCTCAGTTGCCCAAGAGCACGTGCCCCAGGAGTCACCCAGGATCTGTTCCCCGTGTACTCTGAGTGTGTACTCTGAGTATGGAGCTATCCCAGGGGGCCCTGGTAGCAGATCTGAAGACCTGGATTTTTAAGGCTCTGAAGGAACTAGTTCAAACTATCCACCAAATTGGTACTGATGAGTGAGACGTCCCCTGAGGGCAGGAACCATAAGGCTGTGTAGAAGAATATGTACCTCTAGGCTAATGGGTGGGTGGGTAGATGTGGGGGAGCTGATGGACAAATGAACAAATGAATAGGCTTAACCAAATGCTGGAGGGGAAATGGGCCAAAGCACCCAGCCTTCTGAAAGAGGCCTTTTGGGGCAAGATACCCCTTTAGAGTGAGCCACCCTGGAAGGGTAGAGTCTAAGCTTTGAGACACGAGCTTTACCCATGGACAAGCCAACGGTGACATTTTGGGACCCAGTTTGTAAGGTGGAGTCTGACCCTTGTCAGACACACTCGCTGGGCTGTTCTTCCTTCTCAGCGTTCCTTTGTTCTCTGGCGAAGACCAGTCCTTGGCCCGGCGCCCCTTCAGCTGTGTGCATGTGTGTGCTTGGGGGGGGGCCGGGGGTGTGTGCATTTAGAGCATGACTGCGTCTGTCATAACTGTTCTCCAGGGGGAAGTTCTCCACTGAAAACCTTGCAGCTAAAGTTGGAGGAACGGAGCCTTTCAGTTTGGGGCTGGAATTTTACTTCAGCTGCTTCCCAGAGTGCCTTTTGTCAACTGTCAATTTGTCCCATTCCTTGTTTTCAAGGGCATTCTTTTGCTTTGAAACAAAACTGAACTTAAGGACAAGAACCCAGCCACAGGTCTCAGATTCCCCCGGGAATGCTTAAACATTTTTCTAAATAGAATTGAAGGAGGAAGAGAAGGAAAATGGCGGCCACACCTGCTGCAGGTTTGTCTTGGAAGTCAGACCGTGTTGACCTTACTTTGCCCCAACACCTGATACTCTCCAGCTAAGCCTGAGTTAAAAGATCCCCAGAAAAAGCCTACCAGGCAGGGTGGGCGTGGCTTGCTCGGCAGCGCCCTCTGGTGTTGGTTGCAAGGATGGGTCTCAGGTTTGGATGTTGTGTCAGACCATAGTTACCAACCAAGTCATCAGAAATAAAGTTACCAGAAGTGCTCTAATTCATTTTAGGCAAAAAGGAAAAACCGATGACTAACAGAAAAACTACTAGGAATTTACACACTAGTAAAATGAAAAGGTGCCCCTGATCCCACAGTGGATGTCCACAGTGTGACTCAGCCCAGCCTTCCAGACCCAGCTGTTCAGCCTTGTGCGGTGACAGCACACCCTGTGTCACTGCTGTCTGGCACATGGCCACCAGCCCATGTGGCTCTTGAGCACTTGAAGTGGGACTGGTATAAGACCAAGGAGCCATAGTTTTAGTGTGAAAATTCTGGTGGATCTGAGTTTCTGTAGCCACGTGTGGCGAGTGGCTACTGCATTGGGCAGTGCAGTTGTGAACTGGAGACTAATGCAGTTCATGGACTGCACAGGCGGAGGCTGGTGGGCTGCAGGGCCCTGTGTGGTCAGCGGGGCACCACTCCGACTGCCGCCCTCTTGAGGGCGGTTGTCAGTGAGACACTCAGGTCACCGGGGTTGTGGGCATCTGTGCCTTCCCCGGCGGGCTGCGGGATTAAAGTTGTGCTGTTACTGAGTGAGAAAGAGGCGGAGGCATTTTGAGGTGCAAGAAGGAAATACTAGAGATTCCAGCTGCCCGGATCTTCTAGCTGGAGGGGCCCCACCCGTGACCCCTTGTCTGGGCAGGCGTGGACCCTTGGACTGCATCGGGGACTTCCTCACTGTGTACCTTGTCCGTGGTCACTCCCTTATTCTTACTTGGTTCTGAAGTGGAGCCTTGGTCATGTCCTCCATTGGGGACTTTTGGGGACAGAAAACAACCTTAGCCTGTGGCACTTCTAGCTATTTACTGAGCACCGGCCATGTGCAGGGCAGGTGCCCAGATGCCAAGGTGACTACACAGAGGGTGAAGCAAGGTGTAGGTGCCTCCAGATGGATTCGACTGGCCTGGCCACAGGTTCGAGAATGGAATCTCAGCAGGAAAAGGTGACATGCCATTCACCGTACAAGGAAGGCTACTGTCACCAAGGGAGAGGAGGAAGGTCATTGTGAGCAGTGAGTTTGCCTCATGTTTTCAGAGAAAAATACCGCAATGACAGGAGGAAATGGTTCTGCTAAGAGATAGGCTGCCCCCTTGTGGCCTTGATTTTCCTGGTCATTCAAACATTTTGTAATCCTTTGACATCTTCTACCAGTTGCTTGGACTTTCTCCTGCATCCCATAGTAAGAAATACATTTTGCATGATTACCCAAGTGTGTACATGTGTAGACTTCAAGTCCGAGCAAGAGCTCATAAAGCAGTACTTAGCTTCACAACATGCAGTGTGTTGTTGCATCAGTAGTTTATATTCTGTTTTTTCAATGTTTACCATAAATTATTAAATGGATTCACAACCCAATAAATGGGTCGTGAAATCCATTGGAAGGAAAACTGCCCCTAATTGTTGCCTTGAAGACTGCATCACCTATGCATGCGCATTCCCAGTTCCCCTCCCCACCTCACTCAGCTCCTCTGTGCAGGGCCTCAGCCAAGACTGGCAGGGCTCTGGGGACCTGCTCTGGGAACCATCCCATGTGGGTTATCATGATGGTCTGAGGAGGGGCAGATGCAGGGAGAGAGGGGACAATAGAGTAGGACATCTTTGTTCCTGGATGCGGGAAGATTCAGAGAACCAACCACAGTTTTCAGAGAAGTCTTCATCGTATTTGTTTATGTTTCTTGGTTATGGTATTTGCGGTATGGACAAAGATAAAAGCAGATGACGTAGGTAGGCGGAATGGCTTTGGGTCCGGCTCCTGTTCCCTAGACCCCTGCCTCCCTCCCCAGCTCTCAAGTGGGGGTTTGGACCAGCTGGTCTTTTGAGCCGCTTCTCACACAGACACCCCCACATTTGAGTGACAAGCTGACGACATTCACTGAATTATGCCAACTCTGAGCCCCCTTTCTGCATCCACACGGAGAGATAGGGCCTGGGTGTCCAGGTGGCCCTTCCTAGGCTCAGACTTGGGATGTAGACTGGCAGACTGCCAGCCGCCCTCCCTGTGAGCGGGGATGCATCTCTGCCCACCCGGGAGGTCAGTGCCTCTGCCTGTGGAGGGATGACAGCCCCCTATGGTGGTGTGCTTGGCGGGGGCTCCCGGCCATGAAATGTGAGCAGTGCAGCGAGAATGCAGGTGAAGGTGTCACCTCCAGGTGGATGCCCTAGACCAGCGGTCCAGCCCATGGGCTGCATGTGGCCCAGGTCTCCTTTGAATGCGGCTTAACACAAACTTGTAACCTTTCTTAAAACACGATGAGGTGGTTTTTGTGCCCTTGTTTTTAGCTTATCAGCTGTTGTCAGTGTTAGTGTATTTTATGTGAGACTCAAGACAGTTCCTCCAGCGTGGCCCAGGGAAGCCGAAAGGTTGCACAGCCCTGGGCTAGAGCATCAGGCATGGGGCCCGGACGCTCTGCTCCACGGGGAGCAGCTCCAGGTTTTCAGTCCCCCCTGAGTGTGGGTCACGCCGCCAGGGGTGGGGTTTATGGAGAGATTATGTCTCAGCCTTTCCTGCCCACTTCCATGGCTTCCCTCTTGTTTGCCCGTTGTGAAAGGGTCACTCTGCCATTTCTTAGGGCTTTTTCAGAGGACATGGTTTCGTGTGTAGCAGTGGGTTCCGCGTTTCTGTGGGAGGAGGTGAGTGAAGCTGTGTTCTCGTTTGAACATTTCAGGGACACCACATCAAACTCGCTCACCCCTGAGGACACTGAGGACATGCCCCTGGGGCAGGATGCTGAAATCTGCTTGCTGAAGGCCGGGGAACTGATGTAAGTGCTGTGTCAGTGAGCAGATAGGCCAGGGTGTCCCATTCGGATCCGACCCTCTCCAGGGCCGGAGGCTGCAGAATAGTCACTGAGTAGAGCCAGTCACTCATCGCTGATGTTTATTCATCACCCACTGTGTGCCGGGTACTGTTCTCAGTTCTTCGAGTACTCAGTGAACAAAAGAGAAAAAGATCCCCACCCTCATATTCAGCTTGGAGTCCTGCAGGGGCTGACAAACACTAAGTGTGAGTCACTAAGTAAATTATATGGTGTATTACAAGGGGTGCTTGCTGTGGGGACGGATGAAAATACTCCCCGAAGCTATGCCATTGAGACTACCCAAGGATTAAAAAGCCAAATGCTCCGAAGAACAGCTCTGATCTAAGTCGCTCACCTTGGTGCAAATATAAGCCCATGAGCATCTGTCCACATGTAAAGCTTCATTTCTAATATGGTACAAAAGGTCTTGTCCGTATTCACAGTTTTCAAGCATCTGAGAGTAGGTAGAAGGGGTCACTGAGGAAGACGTCTTGACTATATCATGAAATGTCTAAACACTAAGACTCGGGATGAGAAGGGAAAGACACTAAGACTCGGGATGAGAAGGGAGGGGGATTTGCAGTTTTAAATAGTGACGCTGAAAAGGTAGGGCTTGAAGGAGTTGCTGTGCAGGCTATGAGGGAACAACATTCAGGCAGAGGAACAGTCAGTGCAAAGGCCCTGGGGCAGGATGGTGCCTGGCATGGTCAAGGAGCAGGGCCAGGGCCAGGGGTGGCCGAAGAAGAGAGGGCAGGGAGACCTTGCCAGAGAACAAATGTGGGTCCACGTCGCATCAGACCTTGTTGGTGGCCATTGTGAGGACTTTGGTTTTTAATCTGAGGGAAATGGCGGGGAGCCCCAAAATAAGGTTTGGAACAGACAGGTGGCTTAATCTAATTTACATCAGAAACGGGAGCCCTCTGGTTGCCAAGTAGAGAACGACTGTGGAGGGACCAGGGCAGGAGTAGGGAGACCAGGAGAACGTTCATTTATGATGTGAGTCCTGTGAACAATAGGCTTTTTTCACGTCAGATTATTATATTTGAGCAGAAGTGGTTTGTTTTTATTAGTGTCTCTTTTAGGGAGACTGACCAGATGGTGTCTAGAAAGGTTAAAAAGACTAATGGCACAATGCAAATGATAATGATACAAGGGGAGGGCTCTGGAACATGAAATTACACAGTGACCCAGCATTCAGTCAGAGTAAGTGACATGTTAGTACAGTGACATTTCATGATACAGTCAAGACGTCTTCCTCAGTGACCCCTTCTACCTACTCTCAGATGCTTGAAAACTGTGAATACGGACAAGACCTTTTGTACCATATTAGAAATGAAGCTTTACATGTGGACAGATGCTCATGGGCTTATATTTGCACCAAGGTGAGTGACTTAGATCAGAGCTGTTCTTCGGAGCATTTGGCTTTTTAATCCTTGGGTAGTCTCAATGGCATAGCTTCCGGGGAGTAGTTTCATCCATCCCCACAGCCTCGGAGGCAGACAGACCCCTCAGCACCATCACTCACTTGCTGTGCCGTCCTGGGCAAGTTACCTGACCTCTCTGGCTTGAGTTTCCACCCCTGTGTTAAAGGGGGCGGTAATGTTTTCTCCCTGAAAGGCAGTGATGTCATAGAAAGGTAACTAAGGGCTTCGGATCAGACCTGTGAGGACCTGGATCAAGTGGGAGCGTGATGCTTCCTCACGCTTGTTACACATGAAGCCAGCAAGCAGAGGAGCCTGGCAGGTGGTGGCGGCCACCTCCCCTTTCACAGGGAGGACATGAGACTGGCCAATGGCCATGGCGTTCCTTGGGCAGCTGCAGCTAACGTGCTGCCTCTGGAGTTATGTGAACAGAAAGGGGCGCTGCTCAGGGGCGCCGGGCAGCATCCGGGTGACCCCCGTCCAGGTCAAGTTCATCCTCTCATGTCATGTTCACACCGGTCAGGAGGCAGGTACCATCGTCGCTGTTTGCAGATGAGACGGGACGGGAACCCAGGTCCCTCTGGCTCCACGCCTCTGTCTCATGTCACATCGGACCCTGCGGAGGCCCCGGGCGCGCACAGAGCAACTCTGTCCGTCCTTCAGACGTTCGGAAGAATCTCTTGCCCACAGTGACAGAACTGGGGACATAGCCCCAGAAGCCTTATTCCCCAAGGCCGCCACACCAGCCCGGCCATAACGAGTCGGGGGTGTCACGTTTAAGAAAAGTCAGGGTTCACACGTAGTCTTGCAGCAGGCCCCAGATTTTCACTGAGAAGGGGGGTGACCAGAAGGCAGGAGGTTTCTGATGATGGGTTGGCTTTGCGATGGTGCGAAATAGATCGAAGGGAGGGGTCAGGGAATTGAGATGGGGCCACTGAGCAGCTGCTGTCACTTCCTCTCCCTGAGGGGCCTGGAGCAGCTCAGGGCAGCCTCTCAGTCCCGATGGGCTTGCAGGTACCGCAGCTCTCTCCCAGGGGTGTTGTCTGTACTTGTGCCCGGGCCCGCAGTGCCTAGAACTGTGCCAGGCACGTCTGAAGGTGCTCAGGAAACCTGTCGACGTGAGCTGCGTGTCAGGTTTCCTCCCGTGACTAAGCCCACTGGGGGAGGTTACCGAGGGCTTATCCTTCCAAGAGCCTCCGGGGTGTCTGGCCACCTGGGAGCCGCAGACGACCTGGTCAGAGCCACTTCGCCCGTGTTGAGCAGGTCGCTCTCCACGTTTGTTTTGCAGGATAAAATTGCCCCTCACTGTGGAAGAGATCACCAGCTTCGGGGAGGGCAGCAGGGAGCTGTTTGTGAGGTCCAGCACCTACAGCCTCATCGCCATCACTGTGGCCAAGGCGGGCCTCACCATCAGCTGGGTCTTCTCCTCCGACCCCAAGAGCATCTCCTTCAGCGTGGTCTTCCAGGAGACTGAGGACACCCCGCTGGATCAGTGCAAGGTAAGGCCGGGCCCCGGCTGTGAGGGGCCCACGGCGGGAGGGCCTCGGCTGCGTCCAGCTGGGGACACAGAAGACCTGGAAATCAGGAGCGCCGTCTGCAAGTGTCTGGAGGCCACGGCTTGGCCGCACAGCGTTTTCTGACCTGGCGATAGACAGACAGGTGCATCTTGGAGGAGTACTCGGGTGTGACACGGATTAAGGATCAGTTTGTAACAGCCATGCAGAGCAAGACTGGGTCACTGGGGGAGGTGACCGAGACCCCTGCTTCTGGTTACTGGCTCAGGTGTCAGCGTCTCACCTCAGAAATGTCAATAGAGACATGGCCGTTGTGTCACGTGGGTGGTTGGGCATGAAGTCTTGGTGGCAGATGCCAGTTCATAAACTGAAAGCTTGGGATGTTGACAGTGGCTGGGACCATAGTTCTCAGGCCGGACCGCACATCCCCAGGCCACATTCGACATCACTGAGTCAGGATCTCTAGGGGGACCCAGGTGTCCCTAGGTGGTTCCAGTGGCAGCCAAGGTTGGGACCCACTGGGTGGATGGAGGGGAGGAAGTCAGAGGAGAGGGTGGGGTGGAATCCTGCACACAGGAAGGAGAGCGGGACCCGTGGCAGCTGATGCGTGCGTGGGGAGGAGACGGACTGGTGGGGGTCCCACGGCTGCACATGCAGGGAGCGGGTGCAGGGAACAGGTGCGGAGACCGTGGAGGGAGAGCTGCTGTGGGTGGAAACACCAGGTCCATGTGAGTCACTCTTGAGTGGGAGGAACAGGGAGGACACTCAGGCGTGCCGCACGGGATCCTAGGCTGTTCCTGCGGTTGCCAAGGTCTCCATTTTCCAAGAATGACAATCGAGACAGAGAAGAGCAATTTGAAGTCATGCGATTCAAGACTTCTGACACCTTTGCGATCGTATCCATTCGTCCCTCGTGCGTGTGGCCCACTGGGCACCAAAGGGCTCAGGTTGGAAGGTCCAGAGCTGAAGGAGGGCACAGGGCATGGGGGGACCACACGGCAGTCCACGCCCCCTGCTATCTGTCCATCGGGGGTTGCTCTCCTGCCGTCCCTGCACTATAGGGACCTGCCTGTTGTAGGGATTGCTGTCATTTCTGTCCTCTTCAGATTCCCTCCCGAATGTTCTCACTCCAAATTGGCCATGTGTGTTGGCATCTCACGTTCATTCTGATTGAACACGGCTGTGCCCGTCCCCCTTTTCGGGATCCTGTGGCCACCTGCTGACTGCGCGTGGGGGGGCCGTCTCCCTTGGAGACATGTCTCGTCCCCTTTTGTGGATGGAGGCCCTGAGGTACAGTGACTGACTGCCTGAGCAGTTCCTGAGCAGCTGGGCCAGTGTGCTTGTCAGCTCTGTTCCTCCCAGAGCCCCCCCAGTGCCCAGCGCTGCGTCCACCCCACTTAGACCCTGGGGGTGCTGGGCAGGCAGGGAGGTGACTCCTCAGGTGTCCATCCTTTGTCTTTCCACCTGCCAGACCGGCATGGCCCTGGGAGACCTGGGTGGTTCCTACTGGGGATCAGGAGCTCGGGGACCTGGGGGAGCCAGCTTCCGGGGGGAGGGAGGGAGGTTGGGGGGGATGCTCCCATTGTCACTCCCACAGTGGCCACCAGAGGGCGGAAGGAGTCCATCTAAAGGGTGAGAGAACCAGACGCTCAGGTCGCCTCTGCCTTCACAGGGCCACTCACCAGCCAGCTGTAGGTGGTCGTTATTTCTGCCTGATGTCCCTGAGACGGAACCTGCCCCCAGGCACACATCCTTAGCTTCTGTCCTGAGGCCTCCCCTTGTGGCCCCCTGACCACCTGGGTCTTACAAGAGGTAGCGAGATGCAGTGAAGTTGTAGCACTTAGGTTTCGTGGTTGTGGAGGTACAGACATGAGTGCTTGTGGTCTGTCCATACCCATTTATTGAGCTGCTGTGTACTGGGCTCTGTGGGGCCCACTGGGGACAGAGAAGGGGCAACAGGGGATCTGTCCTTGAGCTCACGATGTAATCAGACCCCAATATGTAGACACCTGTGCTCCCAGATGGCAGGTGTCGTGATTGGGGTGGGGGTGCCTAAGAAGGGCATTTAACCCACCTGGGGGCCAGTGGTCAGAGCAGGAGCCCCCTGGGCCAAACCAGCAGTCGGGGGCGTGGGTTCGAGAACGTCCAGGCAGGAGCAGCACAGGGGGAGGCGCTCCCCACCCTGGGCCACCCTCTCTCCAGGATGACTTCTTCCTTCAAGGACATTAGATTGTGAATTTGGGAATGCACTTGATAAAAGAAACTGTAAGTCAAACACTTGAGGCTATGCATGTGCAAGCTACTAGTCTGAAGCCTGGAGACAATCAGAGACCAGGGCACAGGCCCTGCCTCTGTCTGGGCAGGGGACTCATGTTTGGCCATGAGGGAGTCAGGGGAGGAGCCAGGGCTAGGAGTGAGGACCTTGGCTTATCAGTTTTTAAACAGCTTTATCGAGATACAATTCACATACCGCATAAATTCCCTATTGATAATGTACAACTCTTTGTTTTTTGGTATATCCACAGAGTTGTGCAACTATCACCACAATCTGCTTCTAGATAATTTCCATCATCTCATAAAAAATTAGCAAGAAGCTGCTTAGCCTCCACCCCCAGCACCAGCAGCCTACTTCCTGTCTGTACGGGCTTGCCTGCTCTGGACATTTCATGTAAATGGAATCGTGCAATGTGTGGCCGTTATAACGGGCTTTTCCCATGTGGCTTAGAACCCTTGCTGTGTACCAGGGCCCCCAGCCACGAGAGCCCATAGAGAGGTAAACCAGCTTGGACTGGTTGGCAGGCACATCCCATAAATCAGGGCGTGGCCACTCAGACCCTGGAGGCCAATGGGAGGCAGCCCCAGGGCTCACCCCGCACAGACCTACCTGTCTTTCCCGGGCCTGTGCCTGTCATCTTCCCATCACCTCAGCTGCCTGAGCTTTGACACCAGAGCCCTATTACTCTCCCCTAGACATTTTGATTGATGAATGAGAGAATGCTGCAGATTTTGACTGTGGTAGAAAACCAGCAGTTGCAATGAACGAAAACAATAGACTAGGATGTCTGGAAGGCTTGAAGAGTATTATTTTAAGCAGGGCCTCTGAAGAGGCCCTGCCTTAACGAGCTCTTGTTTGCTGCTCTGTAACCACGGCAGTGACCCTGAAGGTAGGAAGCGCAGGGAGCACAGGTGTCACTGCAAACAGCACGCCTTTCTTTCCTGCAGCCCTTCCTCCTGGTGCTTCCTGGGGTGTCGGAGGCCAGGCTCACAAGTCCTAGGTCACAGACCACAGAAACAGACCCACCCACTCGGCCTCCCAGGATCCTCAGGCCCGGCAGAATCAGCATATGATACAACATTGATGGGACTGAGTGGGATCACGTGCAGAGCCCACACACAGGTGCTCGTGCATCTTTGTCCCCTCCTGCTCCCTCACCAGCTCCCAGCCAGAGCGAGTGTGCGGTCGTGTCGGGAACACTGCACACGCACTCTCGCCCTTGCCTTTGGCAACCCCTTTTGAATTCTCTTAGGCCCACGTGTTACTTAGGAGAATGTGATTCAGTTTCCAAATATTTGGGTTTTTTCCAGAGATTGCTATTTATTTCTAACTTGGTTTCGTTGTCAGAAAACATGCCTAGTATAATGTGAATCCTATTGAATGTAAGTAGTTTATTTTAAGTCTAGAGTATGATGTACCTGGTGAATGTTCCAAATGCGCTTGGAAAGAATGTGTGTTCTGCTGTTGGGTGAAGTGTTCTGTAAATATCAGTTAGACCAGGTCAGTGGCTGCTGTTGTCCAAGTCTTCTGTTTCCTTCTTGAGTCCTGTCTACTTACTCCCTCATTCATTAAGAGATACTGAATTACCCAATTATAATTGTGAGTTTATTCTATTTCTCCTTGTAATCTACCACTTATTTGCTTTATATGTTTTCAAACTCTGTCATGAGGAACATAAATGTTAGGACGGTTAAGTCATTTTGGTGAGTTGACAGCTTTATCATTATGAAAATTATCCCTGGTCATACATACTCTTTGATTTAAAGTCTATTTTGATATTAATATAATCAGTCTAGCTTTCTTTTGACTAGTGCTAGCATGGTACATCTTTTTACATCTTTGTACTTTTAACCTACTCATATCTTTACATTTAAATTGTATTTCTTGTAGGCATGATGGAGTTGGGTCTTGTTTTTTATCCAACCCGATAGTGTCTGCATTTCCATTGGGATGTTTAGACCATTTACATTTAATGTGATTGCTGATGAGGTTAGGGTTGAGTATGTCATCTTTCTGTTCATTTCCTGTTTGTCTCATCTGGTGGTGGTTCCCTCTTCCTCTCAAGCAGTAAGCTGGGGCATTAGGCTGACCTTTCCCAGACGTCACTGTCCTCCATGGCCTGATGTCCAGTGTCTTCAAATGTGTTGTTTTGTTTAAAACCAGAGCCAACAAGAGACAGCCAGACAGGTGCATTTCACCTAGAATAAACCCCAGATTCCTGAAGCCGGAAGGGACTGCTTCTCCAGATGGTAGGGCGTCTAGCACTGGCCATGGGCATAGGGCGCTGGGGGGCCGCTGCCATGGGGTGCTGACTAGTTCATAGAATTCTGGATGACGCTCGTCCCTACAGCCTGCCCCTTACCGCACGTTGTCAACAAACCAGAGCGCGCGGCTCGGCTTAGACCGCAGACAGGACACGCATCCTAGCTGGGCCTCAGTTTCCTCCCCCGAGAAGGAACTCTCTGCCCAGAGGCCCCCTGGGGCCCTTTCAGCCTCAGTGCGCTCTCGTATCTGCTTTCCCACCAGGTGCTCATCCCCACCACCCGGTGCAGCTCCCACAAGGAGAACATCCAGGGCCAGCTCAAGGTGCGCATGCCAGGCGTCTACCTGCTCGTGTTCGACAACACCTTCTCCAGGTAGGGCTCGCGCGCGTTGGCTTCCGCCTCAGCTGCTGCCCGGCCTCAGGGCAGAGGCGACGTGAGCAGACAGTGAACGCAGTGGCTCAGTGCTAAAAGCTCTTTGATTTCAGTCCCCTAACCACGGTGCTCCGATGTCTGTTACCAATTTCATAACACACTGTAACACACACTAACACAGTCTGGCCATCCGCTCTCACTGACTCACTTGAGCCCCATGGTGTCCCCATGTGGAGGGACCGTCTTTCTCCCGTTACTGCTAAGGGACTGAGGACCAGAGGGGTAAGAGTGACACTCCCGTGTCACACAGCTGGTGATGGAGCCAGTTTTGAACAAAGGGGCCCTACTGCAGGCTCTGGACTCGATCAGCATCCTCTCCTGCCTGTCCCTGTTGTCAGGTTCCCATTGCCCACCCCATAGAAGGGACGGACGGATAGACGAACGAGGTAAACAGGACTGGCACTGTGAGGCGGGCTGCTGGGCTTGCGGTGGGGGCACGGAGCACTGTGCTGTCTGGCATCCCGTAGCAAAGCACCCGGTACAGGTCCAGGAAGGCCGCGCTGGGGCGCGGAAGGGTGAGGATGTGGGGACATAAGGCTGGATGGGCGGCCCAGGAAGGAAGTGGGAGCGGCCGGCATTGGTTGAGCATCTGCCATGAGCCATGGCTCGTGGGGACACGAGATGGGAACTTGTGTTGCCGGCACCTGTCCCTTGGTGTCTTGTGGCCTCAACGTGAGCCCATAAATTGGGCTGTGTCTTGTATGAGACAAGCCTGATCGGCACCCAGCCACGGCCCCTACGTGGGCATCCTTCCCAGTTCACTTGGCCTTTAGCAGAATAACGTGGTGGGACATTCTAGGGGAAAACTGCCACCCCCTCACCACCTCTAGGCCTTGAACTCCCAGGGCTCATGGCCAAAGGCATCCACCAAGGACAGGTTAGGAGGAGGCGCTTCCCACCGTGCCCCCTGCCCTGCCCCACACTCCTGTGAACACGGACACACCTGGATATAGGGGGCTCACGGCGCAGGCCCAGCGTGTGCAGAGCTGCCATCAGCTCCCCAGCGCGGGGGTCAGCCAGCCACCGGCTCCGCTCGTCCCTCTGTGGCCCCATGTCACCCCAGGTCCCTCTGCAGTGGCAGTGAGCGTTGTCACCGCTTTGCGGAGCCTCACTGTGGGTTGACAGAGAGGCTGAGGACAGGTGTGTGACGTAAGCACAGTCCCGAGCCCCTAACTGGCTCCCAATTATCACTAGAGGTGTCCGTGGTGCTGTGACAAACTCTAGCCTTGGCCCATCTCAGGTCCACGCGGGATTTCCAAAGGTGGATGGCACACAGTTTAGGTGCCCAGTCAGAGGGACATCCACGCTCACTGCCACCATCTGTGGCCTCCCAGTGTCTGGTCTGTCCACTCACTCTGTGCAGTACAGACCACCTGAGACCCCAGTGTCCCCAAGATGCCCAGGCCCCTGAGACCCCCAGGCCTTCTCAGAGCAGGAAAGAAAGGGAATGAGGGTCACAGCATCTGCCTGAATGGGCGTATCTGCTTCGAGCCCCAAATCCATGGTGGTGTCCCAGGACCCCCTGACTCTTCTCAGGGACAGAACTCTGCTGGGCAGGCAGGAGGGGGTGCAGGTCCCAGAGGAGTCCACATACTCTGAGAGGGGCCCAGGCCTCCAAGCAGCTGTGCCCACCAGCTCCTCCGTGCCACCCACCCACACCCCCGGGCCTCTGCTGTCAGCACTCAGTGACACCTCCTCCCCATTTCTGTTTCCGCAGGTTTGTCTCCAAGAAAGTATTTTATCGCTTGACGGTTGACCGGCCTGTGATCTACGATGGAAGTGATTTCCCATAGCCCCAAGCACCTGGATTTATCCACAGAAGACACTACTCTCCTTCACCCGCCTCTAAACACTAAAATGAACAAGAAAAACTCTTCGAAGCTGATCCGCCAACCATGCAGCTCCGGTGCCAGGCCCTCGGTGCCTCCTCAAGGCCGCCTAGTGGCAGCCTGGTGGCCTCAGCTGTGCAAGGACACACCCACCCCCTGCTCCAGGCTTCTGGGGGCTCCGAGACCCAGCTGCCCTCACACCCTAAGGGCTAAGCACTCAGGAGATTGGGGCCTCTCCTGGGGGCATAGCCAGTCCCAGGCCTCCTGTGACGTTTCACAGCCTGGAGGCAATACCACTTCTGCCCCTGGAGAGTGGCGCTTCTCTGCCCAGCCCGGTCCAGGCATCCTGAGCGACCACTAGCCAGGACGCCCTGGTCATACACTGGGGTGCCCAGGGCCCCTCCCGAGACCTCAGCCAGCCTCTTCCGGTCATCCCTGGCCCTTCTGTCCTCAAACAGCCCTGCTACTCAGCCAGGCCTCCCACCTGCTCAAAACATCCCCCCAGGAGGCAGCACCCTCCTTTCTGAGGCAGCGGGAGCTGTGTGCCCGAGCACGGCCACAGCCCCAATGCCGCCAGCACCCAGGCTGGGAGCAAGCGGGACTGCCCCCCTCAGCTCGTGGCCTGTCTCTGCTCATGTTTACTAATGACCATAATCAGGGTGACAACCACTTTCAAGAAAACATTGGGGCCATCTTCGTGAGTGTTTGGTACCTCAGGTGTGAACAGGCATGATCGGTGGATCTGCTCCGTCCACTTCGGGCCCTACGCCTGCCCAGTTCCCCAGCAACCCGCTGGCGCCTGCTTCCCTGCGGGCGGCTGAGACCCAGTTCCTTCTCGTGGACCAGGAGATCCTTCCGTTCCTTGGGGCCCTTTTCCCACAGAGAGGTCACCTCAGGTGGCCTCGTGGTGCCTTGTTCACAGGCCGCGCCCCGGGAGCGGACCTGACACGCAGCCCCCTTAGACCAGGGGTGAGGCAAGCCCTGGGCCCCAGGCAGCCTGGTGACATGTCCTGTCACCACCGCCGGGCGTTTGTCAGGAGCCTGTCCTGCCTGGTGTGGCTTGAGGAGAGTGGGTCCCAGGGTCCCGACCCACCGTGAGCCAGCAGAGGACGGGACAGGGCTGAGAGGAAGTGCCTTCCGCAGGGGGACTGGATCTTTTAAATGGGAGACTGGCATTTCCAGTCAGTTACAGGAGGGGCCAGGAGTTGGAAACAGATCCTTCTAGAGAAAAGCTGGGCCTCTTGCTGTATTTGGAGCAAGCTTTGGCAGAAAGCTGTCGGGGTCTCTGACGTCTCCCACACACTCAGCACCAAAACAAATCGGCTGGGCCCTCAGACTCCTCGCCACATGCTTGTCCTCACAGGCACGCCTTGCAGCCTGAGCTTCCAAAGCAGATTAGCCTGCCTTTGAACCCACCTGCCCTTGAAAGAATCAGAAGGTTCACTGAGAGAAAGTCACAGAACCCAGAGTTTAGCTAAGGATCTCCCAGGACGCTGGAGACGGGCCCAGCTGATGGCTTGTGGGTGTCACCTCTGTAGCTAGAACCAGAATCTGCTGACTCTCCGATGTGTGTCCTGCGAAAGGCCTGGGACATTCCATGTGAGACCCGTTCTGATCCTTGTCCCTCAGCCCAGCAGGGGACCCGCTGCAGCTTGAAAAGTCACTTGGCTCTTTATCCCAGAGCCGTTGCCTCAGGAGAACGGGCCCCTGTGGCTGCACCCCTCATACAGTGACTGCAGTTGTGCAAAAAAGGCCTGGGCTGTTCAGGGGTCACCCAGCTCGCACCCCGCCTCCAGCCGATGTATTTGTGCTGGACGGACTCCTCCGCAGTAGAGAACATCCTGACCTATTTGAGGCGGGCTTGTATAAATAGTTCCAGGATTTTAAACAGGTTCCCAGCTTGACTGAGGTTTGGGGGTAAGCAGACTTAAGAAAATGCAAACGGGTGGAGGTGGCAGCCCACCCCGTAGACGGAATTACACTAAGAAGAAGCGTCCTTGGGGTCCCAGGTCACAACATCCCTGCAGCCCTTTGATGGCCCCGCTCTGAACAGCGTCTTTAGTGTGGACCCTGGCCTCCCGTGCCGCTAACTAGTTGGGGTCCTCTGTCAGGGACACTCGTCCACAGCAGGGAAGTGCATTTGGGACAGTGGCCCTTGGCTGGAGCTCTGGAGTTCAGGTTGGGTGAACCAAGAGCAGACAGGAATTCTCAAGCAGGAGTCTAGAACTGGGTTTCGAAAGTAGAAACGAAAAACCCGTAATACAACTCAAAAGTCAAGGGGGTGGTTTTTCTGAGTTTTCGGTTCTTACCACCCAAGGTGGGAAAGACCACCCAAGGTGGGAAAGCCATTACAGGTCACACGAAAGGAAACTGCCATTTGGGGACAAAATCTTAGAGGCTCTCTCTTGATACTGGCTAGATGTCCCCTTATAGAGTTTCACCTATAAAAGCCCAAGCTGGTGACACTGTGAGGCCAGCCTTAGCTCGGGTGCTGAGAATTCAAGCAGAAGCCATTTGGGGTGCTTAGAGCCACAGTCATTGCAGGCATGAGTTGGCCATCCACGTTGACAAAGCAAAAGACAGTGTTTAGTGGAACCTTGAGTTAATTCATTGTTATTCTTCCAAGGAAACAAAGGCTAGATGCCTTTTCTCTCTTGAGCATGTTTTTCAAGTTGGGGAGCATTTCTAAAATGGCTTCCGTAGAACCCTGTGAGGCATTTTCCAGAGCCGCTCTCACCTCGTGCCTGCAGAGCCACCCCCAGGCCTCCGTGGATGGCTTCAGGTCGGAATTGCACTTTCATTACTAATCCTCAATTCTCGTGGCCTTACGGGGCAGTGGGCCTGGGAACCCAGTTCATTCCTATCTGCCAAAGAATTACCTAGAAGCACATCGAATGCCAACACTGTAGGGGTGAGAAAGTTTTGTATCCCCAAACCTATTGTATCTGCTGCACCGTTTCAAACTATTTTTAACCTCAGGATTTAAATAAACACTGACGAGAGTAGCATCATCTCATTCCATTGGGACCTGGGGTGCGTGATGAAGTGACTGAAATGTCAGAATCAAGCTGCCCTGTGGGGAGATGGAGCATCTAGTGCCAGGCTTTTCAAAAGGGCTCAAGCCAGATGTTCTGGGAGCGCCACCGTGACACCTGGGTACGCCCCGATACCCTGAGGCCGGTGTTCAGACCTGTCTGAGCCAAGACACTGCTCTAACCACCGCTCTCGCTCATCTGTCCCCAGCCCTACCCTGGTCCACAGAGCAGTAGAGGCAAGAGCAAGCTGATTTGCCAGGACAGTGAGGTGGGGCAGAAGGTCACAGATGGCCCAAAACCACGATGAGTCCCCTGTGGTACAAAGCTGGGCAAGGCTGCCAGGCCAGGGCCACGGGCAGACAAGAGAGGTCCGCGTCCCCACGGCAACTTCCATGGTTGTTGCTGGGTCAGCCTGGGAGAGGTGTGCCCGTCACTCCTGTACTGTCCATAGTACCCCACACCCCACATTCGGGGATGACGGCTCCTTCTGGTCCCTCACAGAACACCTCCCAACGCCCTTTCCTGCACCACATCCCTGCCTCCAGACCCTCAGGAATAAGTGACCCTGCATCCGTGCCCTGGAGTGCAAAGAACCGGCGTCCTTCATTGTCACGTCCCCCCCGGCATCAGCACTGCCGGGCAAGAGCACAGTCAACGGCCACTGAAGCAGTAAGGAAATTGGTCAGCGACAGGCCGTCCACAGTCCTGTGGGCCAACTTGGCGAGGACGGAAGCTCCTAGAATTCCCGTGGCAGGGAAGGGCCAGGATGAGTCCACAGGAGGAGGTTTGGGGAAAGGGGGGAGGTGAGCTGCATGGTCACTTGATCCTCACCCTGCACCCCCTCTTGTATTAACGTCCCCTGTCCAGGCCTCGTGCTGTCTAGTGACCAGCCTGATGGAACGGGAGATCGCTTCCTCCAGAAGCGTGCTGGCTTCTTGGAAGGGCTGGAACAAGACAGAACCGACCGAGACGTGTACACATGCGCGCTGCATGTGGGGCTGGGATCTGGGGGTATGTGGGGGGTCTCTGTGTCAGAATCCCCACCGCACCTCCCCCCATGTACTAAACCACGAGCAGCCCCAGGTTTTCCAAGCCCCACACTCTCCCAGGATCCTGGCCCGACCCAGGGCTGCGGGCACTTGGAGGAACCACGCCTCTTCCAGCCACGTCTGCCACCCGGGTGGTGGTGCTGGAGGATGTCAGCTGACTCAGAAGGACACTGTCAGCAAGGTCAGCCCTTTCGGTGTGAAGATGCGTGGGAAACATTGGGCAAGAGGGGCTCGTCCACCCACACGCATCTGAAAAGCAAACAGACGTTGTGAAACCTGTCGCCCGAGGTGAGAAAATGGGCTTTTTTTAGGGGAGTAGTTGAAGCTGAAGCGATGAAAACCCAGAGGAGCGCCTAGCTGTTACGAAAGCCGTTCAAATGTAGGGTTGAAGGAAAGGTCAGCCTTTGACTTTTCCCACACCCGCTGGGTTCTGAAAACACAAAGAGCTGAGCGGGCCTGTGGGCGCCCCCCCCCGCCCCCCCCCCGGCCTTTGATGTGCCCCCCAGCCCCCGGCTCCGAGCTCTGTGGGAGGACAGAAGCGGTGTGGTTTCCTCCCGGCTCTGGCCTGCGTGTCCTGAGCTGATCCGAGAGCCGGCGGCCCCAGCTGAAGCCCGGCGTGAACGAAGAAGCCTCCTTAGCTAAAACGTCCGCGAAGTGCGAGAGGTTGCTCCCCGAAAAGAAAGCCTCGCTTCCCGGCCAGGTGTGGCTTTGGGCCAGTGGCTCCGTGGAATCATGGGAGAGAAAGTGATTTCGGGAGCAACTCGGGAGCTTTCTGACGGAGCCACGGAGAGAAGGAAACCAGGCCCGGAGGCCCAGACCCTGTCTGCCGGGTCGGTGGGACAGGCAGCGCCCTGTCCCTGGTGTTAAACAAATGGAAAACGAGTGGGGGTGGGGGTGGGAGGGCTATAAGGACAGAGGGCAAAGAAGGGGAGAGGACAGGGCAGGCAGGAAGGGCCTTCCCAGTGCTTGGAGGGCCGGACAGGAGGCTAGGTTAACAGAGGCCCTTTCTCATGGGAAGAAAGGAGCATAGGAAAACGGCAGCGTTGGGGTGGCCAAAGCCAATTGTCACTTCTAGTAGAGGTGACATACCCAAGCAGATACCAAAGGCCGTGACTGCAGACACGGGGAAGCTAACCAGTTTCTCCCCCTGACCGGAGTGGGCTGAGAGGCCCCATACGCTTTCCCAGCAGGACCTGGGCACGGGCAGCACCTTCAGTCCTACCCAGGGACCTTCGCACAAGAGACGGGCCCATGTGAGCGACCAGAGGTCTTCGTAAAGACAGTCCTTCTCCACCAGCAAGGGCCCCTGTAGAATGGTTGGGTGTTCTCAGAAAGGGCGCCGTGTTCACACCCCGAGATGACCAGTGGAAGGGGGTGGGGAACCAGATCCCCCTGGGATCTGGCCCAGCACCTTGTCGGTTAACAAGGCTTCAGACCTCAGGCTAAAGCCCGAGACTGACAGACCAGGGCTCAGTTTTGCTCCAAACTGTTCATTTAGTGTCAGTGACGAGAAAGCCAGTACCAAGAGAGGAGTGGCTCCCATGGAGCGGGGGCCGATTCATCGAGGGAGAGGGGCCCTCAGGAGAATGGGGTGGGAGGCTGTCTTTCCAGGGCTCTGACCTAGACAGATGCCATGCGAACCTCCAACTTGCGAGGCCAACTCAGAACTGGAATCAAGCACGGCCACTCAAAGATGACAGACACGACAGCCGTGTGACAGATTTTCATCTGTTGAAGCAGGACGTTGGTGGAGGTATCCAGAGGTCTCTTCACAGGAGCCGTCCTGGGCAAGCCCGTCATGGCCACACGATGCGGAGCCACCACACGGGTGCCCTGGCCTCCAGCGAAGGGCCCCCCGACCAAGTGTCAGGCGCTCCCCGGGGCTGGCTGCTTCTTCCTGCAGGACTGTTTGTAACAACCGTGGGCAAAGGGAAGAAAGTATAACCACACATCACAGGAGCTGGCAGGCAGCGGTCTGAGCCACTCAGGCCATCGGAAGGCACTGGTGTGTCCAGACCTACTGCTGCCACCCGCCCGGGCAGCCCCCTTCTCGCAGGCTGCCTGTAGGGAACAGGACAGCATCACTACCCAAAGGACATGCGTGTGACATCCCATTGCAAAGGTTGCAAAGGTTGTCGATCTTTATGTTCCCAAGTTTTCTGGCAGCTGATCTCTGACGCATGAAGTACAAACTTGAGAAATGACTCATTTGAAATTTTAACAAATTTATTGGTTCAGCCTATCGTGTCTACTGTATACAAGGCATTGGGTGTGGGGTGATTGTGTTTGGCACTTAGACCAGATCGGGAACCCCCGCAAAGCTGCTGGTCTGAGGCCTCCCCCAAAGAGCTGCCCCGGATGGGGCTGGACCTGGGAACTGTCAGCAAGCCAGGTGACAAGCCATGCAAGGACCTCAGCCTCGTGATGTTCAGCCAGGAGTCACCTGACAGTCATCCATACCACCCTCCACTATCTGGTACTTGGCTTTTCCACTTTGCTAGAATGTCAGCACATGAACCAAAGGACAGTTGCAGTCTCAGTGAGTAGAAAGATTCATGGTACTGATGTTTGTCAAATGAATGAATGAATGAAAGAATGAGCATCCTGAAGGCCTGAGAGATGATTCCAAAAGACCAGATTTCTAGCCACCCACTGCCCACACACGGTGTGGGGTAGCAAGGCCACTGTATGATCCCCATTCTCCCTTATGCTGCCCACTGTCTGTTCCAGTCTCATGAACATGCAGGTTAGAAGTGGGCAGGTGAATGTCACGGAGTCCCATGCTTTTGTGTCCCCTTTGGAAGGGATGGCCTGGGAAGTGACACTACAGGGCGCTGGGAAAATCAGCCATGTCCCCTACAGCACGTGGCAAAGCTGGTGGTTTATGGGGCTGCTCCAATAGTTGTCCTGGGAAATCCCACTGAGCTAACTGGGAAGAGCCTGGGGCACAAGTCTGAGCAAAGGAGAGGCAAAAACTGGTCAGCCAAGGTGGTTCGAGGTCTTCCGGACTCTACTGCCTTATCAGCGTCTCTTACTCTTCACACTCAATATGGATGGCTATTTGGTCTGTACTTGTGCATATTTATAGGGACAGGGTGAGGTACATGACCAGAAATGGATAGTTAAAAATGTACATTGAAAAGCACTTTTCGAATAAACATTTTCAAATGTGATAAATTTGCCAAATAACTAAAAGAAAGACACAAAGCAAAATAAAATAAAATAAAAAATAAAAAGGGATTACATATTTTCCAACCTAATCTCTAAGTTGAAAGCTTTTAAATATGACAGCTCTTTGCAGGAAGAAAAGAGAACCAAGGGAGGCTGGGATTGCTCAGCGGTTGAGCGCTTGCCTTGCAACCATGAGGTCTGGGGATCGAATCCCAGTCCTGGCCCGTGCAAACCCACATGCTGAACTGCGACACAACTGGTAACCACCAGGATGGCAGTGAAAGTTCTCCCCTCCCATGCGGGAGGCCCCCAGTTCAGTTCCGACCCCACTAGTCTCTACATCCACCTGTGTGGAATGAAACCATGTCACAACGAATGACAGACAACTATGGAGACTGCTCGGGGTCCTCCCCCTTCTCTTTTCTCTCAAACAATAAAATAAATCTTTGGGAACAAAAACAAAAGGAGAAGCATGGAGGAACTGTTCATGCAGCAACCTCAGACACCAGAGGGCCCATGAGACCCCCACTACAGGGAGCACCGCGGACCACCACATCACCCCCCTGGCACAGCGAGCCCACGCCAGAGTCAGGACTCCTGTGCTGGTGCTGCCAACTCGGATTCTCATTGTCTCCACCCGGGCTGAGGAACCACGTCCACGATACCAGTGGACATGTTGAATCCTCACGCAGACGAGACTTGCAGCACCTCAGCAGGACGCCGAGGGTCTGGAAGCCCCCTGTGCCTGCTGATATCGTCAGTTGCCCAGGGGCTCGGTGACCAGTCCCACAGAGAGTTTCAAAACAGGAACAAAGATGCTTCCAGGCCCAGAACAGATCCAGGAGACCAGAGGGGAATTTGATCTGAGGTGGTTTGAAAGATTCTCAATCAAGAACCTCTAAGTCCTGGCATAGGAATCCGCCTACACTCCAGGGTAGAAATCCCCCAAAGACAGCAGCTTTCGGGGAACCCTGTGCTTCTGTGGCCTGTCTAGAGTGGCTGGTGCATTTGTGTTTCCGTCTGGAAGGCATCAGAACGGAAACCACAGCAGTTCGCAGGGCACTGAGAACTCAGACGCCCCCTCTGGAGGCCAGATGCCGGAAGGCCAGGGCAGGGGGCATCAATTGTCACTTGTCCTTTGGCAGTTCCAGGCATTGGAGTCAGGAGCCAGTCCATTTTGTAAACTCTGGCTTGGCAAATTCTGACTGCAAGCAATAATGTTCAAATCCATACCTTTCGGAGTTTTTCTTTTCTCCTTTTTCCCTTCTTTTTTCTTCTTTGGTTTCCCTCTGGTCCCATTGGTGGGGAAGTTGTATCTGTATTTCTAGTCACATCCTTCCTAAAGGACTGTCCCCCCTCGGAGAGAAGATCCATCAGAGGGAGAGGGCGCCCGAGGTCGTCTCCAGCAGCACCGACGATAGCTTCAGGCTGCCCTGTCTCCTTGTGAAGGAGACCCACTGGGCCTGGCTGATGCACCCCAGGTTCTTCAGGGTTTTCACCAGGTCCCGGCGGAACCGCTCCCCTACAAACACGTAGAGGACAGGGTTCAGGCAACTGTGGAAGAAGGCAATGGTCTGAGTGACCTGGAGGCAGATGTCGATGTGGGTGGACATGGCGCAGCTGGAGATGAACATGGCATAGGCATCGATGGTCTGCACCAGCAGCACGCAGTTGTAGGGGAACTGGGACAAGAAGAAGACGGTGAGCACGGTGACGGTCACCCGGAGGGCCTTGTGCTTGGATGACTTCTTGGCTTGGAGTAGAGTGTGCATGATGATGGTGTAGCAGCAAGCCATGACCACAAAGGGAAGGACAAAGCCCAGGATCATCTTCAGGGTCAAGACGGCCGACTTCAGCTTGGTGCTCTGGTCCCGAGGGTACACCATGGTGCAGATGCTGATGCCGGACTCCTTCTTGATCTGGCTGTACAAGATCTCCGGGATGCAGAGGGTGGCCGCCACTGCCCAGACGGCGACACACACCAGCTTGCTGTACAGGAGCCTTTTCTGCCTCCAGGTCTGTGCCTTAGTGGCCTGGGCCACGGCGATGTAGCGGTCCACGCTGATGCACGTGATCAGCAGCACGCAGCTATAGAAGTTCATCTTGTACGTGCTGGTCACCACTTTGCACATGGACGTCTGAAATGTCCACTGGTTGGCAGCGGCGATGGCCCAGAAGGGAAGAGTGACGAGAAAGAGAAGGTCGGCGATGGCCAGGTTCAGCAGGAACATGTCGGTCATGGTCTTCACTCTCGTGCAGTACCAGTACACCAGGATGACCAGGCTGTTGCCCACGGTGCCCACGACGAACACCAACCAGTACAGCGGCGGGAGGAAGTGGCTCGCAAACTGCCTGACGTTGCTCTTCTTACAGAACAAGTCCGTGAAGTTGAAGTTCATGTAGTCATCCATGGAAGAGGTGGAATCATAGCTGTAGTCATCAGGCAGGTTAGGAGCAAGGCTCTGCAAGGGGACGTGAGACAGTGTTAGGTCAGGGACCATCTTTTGGAGGTCCTGTCTGATTAGAGAGGCCGGAGCCACTCGACCCTTCCAATCCCAAAAGCCTGTAAGACAGAAGAAATGTGGGAGGCTGGGACAGCTCAGTGGTTGAGCTCTGGCCTTGCAATTGTAAGGTCCGGGGTTCAGTGCCCGGCCCCGGCCTGTGCAAACTCATATGCTGGCCTGTGGTACAGCTGGTAATTGCAAGATGGCTCAGTGTCGAAGGTTCTCTCCTTCCCATGGTTCGGTTCCCACCCTGTGCGACCCCACATCCACCTGTGTGGAATGAAACCACAGCACAACTAATGATGTACAACCATGGAGACTGCTCTGGGCCCTCCCCCTTCTCTCTCTCCCCCCATCCCTCTCTCCTTCTCTCTCATCTTCTCTCAAATAATAAAAATAAATCTTTAAAAAGACAAAAGCAATGTGTGCAGAGAGACTAGGAATTCTGAGAGCATCATCTTGGACGGTCATGCACTGATTTCTCCAACAAAAGTTTATTGGGCGCATGCAATGGGCCAGGCACCGTGTACGTGCTAGAGATACGGAGATGGAAAGTCAGACGCCGTTCCTGCTTTCGTGGAACCTGCCTGGGTGTGCAGGGTACATACAAGGGAGTGAAGGATTACCGGACAACGTGGCAGGTGGGTAGGACCCCTTAGGACCCCGGATGGACACAGACTTTTATCAGACTCTGCGAGGACAGATCTTGTGCATGACATGTATCGTAGTGAAGGTTGGGAGGAAAGTCAATAAAGCAGGTGTCAGCTGTGAATCCACGCAATGAGCAAACATGAAACTGCTTTCACAGAGGATCTGGGGGCTTTTTTTTACATTTTGGGGACAAATAGCTTTAAGAGACTCTCACATGAGCCTGGGCCCAGTGCTGTGAGGGAGGGGGGCCAACAGCATCCCCATTCACAAATGCAGCTCAAAGGGTCTCACCGAGGGGACCTCCAACTGTCCTGGTGTCCCAGGAGACCCCGCTTTTTCCACTGTCCGGTTAGCAGGCTCATGGCCACCAGTCCCCAAGAAGAGTCCCACAGCAAGGACACTGTGTCCCACCGGAAGCACAAGGTGTCTTCTTGTTGGGTGAGGGTTGGGGAACCAGTTGTCCAGCACAGAATTATAGTCAGTGAGGGGACTTGCCAAGCAGATTTTGAAAGTGATTCGATTCACACACAAAGTCCTGGATTTGTATAAATTTTGTCCAGACCCCCCCCCCCCCTTTGTTGTGAAGATCAATGTCAGTCTATCTCATCCCTATGAGGTCAAAGCTTTGGTCGTCTTTATGAGCATAACAGAGCAAGAGTCGGCATCCCGGGCTGGGGAATCCTGGACAAAACTTGGGACTATGCTCATAGCTGTGTACATGCCTGGTGGGCAAATATCCTTTGGATCCTCAACACGGGGTCCTTTGAAAATATCCCAGCAAATGTCAACATCAGTATTTACCAACGTAGTCATTCACTACTGTTGGAGGGCCTGGCTCGTGGCAGACCCAGTCCTGAGCGTGTGACATGCACATGTTTAATCTCGAGCCTCCAGGCAGGGCCTGGTCCCTCGCTCAGATAAGGGACTCCAGGTTTTCATGAGGGATCCGAGGCGGCAAGGCCATTATTATTCCAGCCTCCCTGTTCCGATTTGTGTCCCAGAGACACGGCTGTAGCTGGAGAAGCTGCCTACAGAGGCTGTTCTGGAAGCCTGAGGCCGCTCCGAAAGACTCCTGAGGATCCATGGGAGGCTCTGAAAGCCACACATGCTGACTCTGGGCTCCTTCCGCTTGGAGCACTGTGTGCAGAATGGCTTCCCGCAGCTGCCCCGGCTTTCCTCCCGGGGTCCGCATCGAGGTGGGATGGAGGGAACTCCCCGTGCAGCCCACTGTCTCCCCCACGGAGCCGGGGTCCTCATGAGGCTTGTTTACACAGCTGCACGCTTCTCACTCAGGTGTCTACCTTAGCCGTGAATTTGACCTTTAAATGTCAAGAGATGCGGAGGAAGGCTTCCTTGCTCCTGAAGAACACATAGGGTTTTTATTTTGTGAATTCTACGACTGATCAGGATGCCCTTTTCAGTTGAGAACCTCAGCCAAACTTGTAGCCCAGCTATAGTAACCAGCCAAGACCCTGTAGACCGGTGTCCAGTCAAAACAGAAGGCAACCCATAGGTTAAGTTTGCACATCCTAGTAGTCCCATTAGAGGAGGAAATCGAAACAGGTGGAATTCATTTAATACTGCATTTCATTTAAACCGGCCATATCTAAAATATGATTTCATTACGTAAGCAGTGTCAAACTTACTGAGCTATTTTACAGCCTGTTTCGGGGTATGGATTTTAAACTGAGTGTATTCTACACTCACAGGACAGTTCAGTTGAAGCCCCACACATTTCAAGGGCTCAACAGCCCTGCATGGCTCGTGGTTACCTCACCAGACAGTACTGCTTCAGGCTAAAAACGCAAGTTCAGACTCTTCTGGGTCTTATTCTATCAACTTCCTCTGACCTTGTTTTAAGTTACATTCTTTTGTCCCTATTCTGTTGTGTGTAGCCTTGTGAAGATCCTCAAATGCATTAGGGAACAGGGGGCCGGCGGAGGCTGCCATTGTTGACAGAAAACGTCCCGCTCTGCTGTCTGAAGAGTTAACCAGTGCTCTTTCCTACCCCATGAAAATGTCTAGAAATACTCTTACCAATAGTTTCTCTTTCTGTATTTCTTGGAAAACTATGTTGTTCTCAGACCCTCTTGAAAAATTAGGCATTTACCAAAGCTAGACCACTATTTGCAACCTGTTATCCTGATTATAGTTCTCGATCCTTCTTCCCCTGTGAGGAGTGGTGATTGTGAAGGTGGGGAGGGGCCTGGACCCAGATGGTGTTTTTTGGTGACGATTCGACCCTGTCCAGACTGAGAGAGTGGCATGCCCATCCCAGGCCTGAGAAACATCAGCTCTCCATGTTTCCCTTGGGTAATAAATACCATCGTTTTCCATGTATAAGACGATACTTTTGTCTAAGATTGTTAGATCAAAAATTGGGGGTCGTCTTATACATGGGAGTAACCTGTGTATTATTGATCTCTTAATGTTGGATTAGAAAAGTACGGGGCATCTTCTACATGGAAAAATGCGACAGTGTAATTTGTTCATTCATTCAACAAATATACCCTGAGCACTGTCTATGTGCCGGACAAGGAGACAACTTCCAAAGGTCACCGTTCAAGTCGATGATGGAAATAGAAAGGGAGCGAGACATTAGAAAGGTGCATAGCTCCTAAGTCGGGCCGGCCACGGGGACAGGGGTGACATGGGCGGGGACGTGGGTTGTCTGTGTGCAGGGAGGGCCCTGGTGGTAGCTCCACAGCTCAGAGATGTCCTCACCAGGGTGATGGTGGGAGAGCAGCATCACCCCCAAAGGCCTGCTTAAATTAGAGATTTATATCTGTTTTGGATGATGTTTAGCATTTTGATCAAGGAAAAAAGTGTGTGATAGTCATGCATCTAAGTAAACAAGAGAATGCGTGTAACAGCGTGCCTGGCGGCCGGCCCAGAACTCAGCACATGTAGGCTTTTGGGTCCCTAGTCTGGAAAAAAAATTCTTGAAAACTCAGCAGGTTTTAGGATGATTTTACGATCTTAGAGACCATGGTTTGGCCCCTTCCGCATAGAGAGGAGGAGACAGACCTGAGGAATGGAATAGTTTGCCCGCAGCCCTCAGCCACGGGCAGAAGGTCAAGGCCGAGACAGCCCTGGCCCCTCAGTCCTAAGCTGGGACACTTAATGCCTCCTGCCCTCCACGTTCAGATGTTGTCAAACAGGCCAACACACATCTCAGTCCCAGAGTCAGGGAGCCCAGAAGGGTGGGTGTCAGGTCCCCAGCTCGACACAGCGTGGAACCCCAGAGGTCATCTGTGGCTTCCTCGGCCCAGAGAAGCTCATCCTGTTAGTTAAAGATCATAAAACCACTCACCTACTAATAAAATCTAACTAGCATTTTCCGCTCTTCACAGCATGCCCCAAAGCGCTTCTGGCTCTTTGCATTTGCAAAGCCCTCTGCTCAGCAGACATTTCTCCCAGGGAATCCTGCAGAGAGATCCTCCCCCCTACACCCCGAAAGAGGCAAGCTGGGAGCGCACGTGGAGCAGCCTGAGAACGTGGCTGTACTCACTGTGAATTCCGTGGGTGTCATGGTGGGTCTGACGCAAGCTTGCTTCTAGAAAGAGAGGGCAAGAATCAAACAGAGGACATGCACATGAATACCAACAAACACCTAACAATGGGGAGTACCCTCTGCGTGTTCTCGTGAAAAAAACAATAATACCATCAAATCCCAGCCCAGGATGGGCGTCTAGGTTATGCTGATGTCAAGTCTTCCAGATTCCAAATTATCTTGGTGGTTCACGTAGAAACGAGAGACGCGTCTCCTCTTTGGGTCTTCCGGGCGTTGGCGCTTTCCCAGCATGACCTTCTTCCATGAGCTGTTTTCTCTTGACTCAACTCCTCTGGCAGGGCCCCTTTGGCTGAACCCCTCCCCCAATTTTTATCAACCAAGGAACTCTTGAAGGTAACAGGACAATGTGTGACTTGGGCATCCAGAGTGCTCAGAGAAAGGGCTGTCTGGATAGCCAGGTGGCAAGACCACGAGGGTGGGGTGGCATCTGCCAGCACCAGGGTTCCTGTCCCCGAGGGGCCCAGCACCTAACTGTGGGCCCCATTTACAAGCTCAGGGATGGAAAATGGGCCTTCTTTTCTCTGGTTCCAGCAAGAAAAGGAAGTCCTAGGTGTGGGGTTTTTTGGTTTGTTTGTTTTTTGGTTTTGTTCGTTTGTTTTACCAAGGAAAATGGCGTTCCCTAATGCGCAGGGCCTCCGAGGGGACTGAAATCAACCTCAGCCACTGTTTTCAGGTGTTCTGAATCTCTGTAAAATCTACGACGGGGCCGAGAGAACAGCTGACCCCCTTCAGGAATGGTCTGTGTCTGAGCCCTGTGTTCCCTTTTATGATGGTTATACCGTTGGTGAGAGTTTGGGGGAAAGACCTCCATACTGCCGAGGAGAGTGCAAATTTGTGTGATCTTTTTGGAGGATTAAGCCATATTTGTCAAAATTTACAAAGGGGATGCCGGGTAGCTCAGCAGTTGAGCACTTGCCTCAAAGTCACAAAGTCTGGGGTTCAATTCCTGGTCTTGGCCCGTGCAAACCCCATATGCTGCAGTGTGGTGCAACTGGTAACCCTGGGGATGGATAAGCAGTGAAGCATCTCGCCTCCCATGTGGGAGGCCCCCAGTTCAGTTCCCACCCCATGCGGCCCCACATCCACCTGTGTGGAATGAAACCATGTCACCACTAATGATGTACAACTATGGAGGCTGCTCTGGGCCCTTCCTCCTCCCCCCTCTCTCTCTCTCTCTCCTCTCTCTCAAAAACAATAAATTAAATCTTTAAAAAGAAAAGAGTTGAACTCAACCAAATCTTTTAAAGAATCCTGCAATAATGCATTAATACAACTCTTATTTAAGAGAAAACTGAATGACTAAAAGTAAAGAATGAAGGGGGTGCTAGGATAGCTCAGCAGTTGAGCTCCGGCCTCGCAATTGCCCCGGCCCGTGCTGAACCGTAGCGCAACTTGTAACCACTAGGATGGCTCGGTGGCCAAGGTTCTCGCCTCCCATGCAGGAGGCCCCTGCTTTGGTTTCCTCCCTGTACAGCCCCACATCCACCTGTGTGGAATGAAACTATGTCATAACTAATGACGTACCACTATGGAGACGGCTCTGGGCCCTCCCTCTTCTCTCTCTCTCTCTCTCTCTCTCTGTCTCTCTCTGTCTTACCTTCTCTCAAACAATAAAATTAAAAAAAAAAATTTACAAAGCGCAGCAGCCGTGACTTAGCCAGCAGTTCAGCTGCTAGGAACACACCTACTTGTATTCTCACAGAAGAACATAAAGATATATGTACAGAGATGTAGGTTATGGTTGTTGTTGTTTTTTTCCACCCAGAACCAAAAAACTAGAAACAACTGAAATATCCAGGAATGGATATATTTTGATAGATCCTTTCAATAAACCACCTGTAGCCAATAAATAGAATAAAATAGACCTCACACTGATTCAAGGAATTCACCAAGATTATTAGGTAAAAATGCAAGGTATAGAAAACTGTATTGCATGATCTTTTCAAAACTATGTAAAAGGCCATGCAGCTTACCGCTGAAGGCTACTGAAACATTTTCGGGAAGGAACTCGAACAACGAGTGCCAGTGGGAAGTGAGACTTTCATTGTTTCCTAGGTTTTGTGGATTATTTAAATGTTTGACGTTGCCCAGGAAGTCGTATTTTAAGAGCTATCATAAAAATAACTTGTCAGCTTTTAAAAAAAGAAGTCCAGTGATCTTTCGTTCCATACACCTGTTTGCAAAACTTGTCCCAAGGAGGAAGTAGTACTCACACCAGAGGGCCCCCAGCGCAATGAGCATGAAAAAGCAAATCTAGTAATTAACCCTGTTCCCGTTTAGGAAAAAAAAATTCAGCTCACTGCTGTGTTCATTAAATTTTACATAAACTCATTCTTTGAGGCTGAAGCAAATCTGACTGGTTTTTCCATGTGAAAATAAAACATAAAAATTGTTCTTGGAGAAATTTCTAAACAGAACTTGTCTCGAATCCTAATGTAACCGAAATGTATAGGGTGGTCAGTACTGAATAATGTTTTCATGCCTGGGGAGGCTACATTGTCTAGGATTTGACATTTTCAGCAATCGAGAATGACTATTTTATAAGTGGAAATACTGCTACTAAAAACAGAATGCTCTGAGTAGAATGATGTCATTTGCTTCTAAAGACTATCAATATACCAGAGTGGGGCAAAAATAATAATAAAAGTGAGCTATTTCATGGCAAACTTTAGAGGTAAGGTTGGGGAAATGGGTTCAATTGTCCGAGGCTACTCTGCGACTTTGAAATCCACACTCGCTTTGTGTAAAGGTTCATCTTCCTGCCGTGATAGATGTGTATCTGGCTCATAGAAAATGTGGAGAGAGCCAAAGAGTAAAAAGACATCCTTTTCCTCCCTAGACCCACCATCTAAACACACCTCCGATGACCTTCCTAGCTACTCCTCTCTGCTCCTTGTCAGACTACTTTGTGAACATTGTATTCCTCTAACTGCAAAATCTCAGAGCTTGCTTTCATTTTCTTCTTGGCCCCGAGAGGTAGGGAAAAACAGGGTGGGGTAACCCACATACAACGAATCATCCCGAAAGCAAGGAACCTCCCATGGTTCGTTGGGGGTACACTGGTGTTGGACTCAGCGCTGCCCCTAATCTCTCGCTGGCCACACAGTATGGCCCCCTTATGGATGCCGCAGCCCCCCAAATCTGGAGAGCCTGCTCCTGTGTTGCAGCAGAGTGGGGTGAGGTGGGCAGTGAGCAGAAGTGAAAGCCCCTATCTGCCCGCTTGGTCCATCCTGTTCTGCCTGTGGGACGTTGGCAAAGAGTGACATGGCCCACGTGGAGGTGAGAGCCCAGCCCCCTCCGAAGACTTGTTGGGAGGGTCAAGAGCGCGCTGTGCTCGGATGCTCTGTGCAGAATGCAAAGAGCCACGTGAGGACGAGGGAGGCAGCTTCAGCCCCCAGCACAACTGCGCACCTGCATGGGCTTAGCTTACACGGCGCATAAGACAGGACCTGTGTCCTCAGCTCACATTCAAGTATAAAGGACACGTTGTGGCTGCAAATACCAACAATGGTAAATGCAGTGCAATGCTTTGGGAATTAGGAGAGGGATGTTGCGTTCGCCAGGGTTGGGGAAAACCTGGGGTGCTGCAATGAGGAGGTGCTGGCCCTTGAAGGCCGGAGAGCTTGGGGACAGGCGAGGAGGGACAGAACCTTGCTCCAGGGCAGGGAAACATCAACAAAGGCATGAATGCAGGAAAGCAGGAGCCCTGGAGGTAGAGGGAAGGGAGAGAGAGAGAGAGAGAGAGAGATGCCCATTTTCGGGAAGTGCAAGGTGCCCATTAGAAACGCTGGCCTGGAATCTGATACTATCCAACCACCACTTCTCCATCCTCCACCATCCGTAAGTCACCAACATGAGCATCAGCAGGGAGCAGCCCTCCCCCATGGCGCATGCTGCCCAGTGACCTGCTGCCCACACTGACACGAGTCAGGAACGAGGGTCCTCACTTTGATCTTTGTCCATTTTGCTACAGGACCAGCCCCCTACCCTCACCCCCCAGCTCCCATCCCTGTAGGCTCCCAGGGCCGGCCTGTGAGTGGGGTGCAGGTGAGGGGGCTGGTTGGCTGTGGTCTGTCCTGCTCAGGGAGGGAGGAGACAGGTTCTCGTTGGCTGTCCACTTCAGGCCTCCCAGTCGGGCCCTCAGCCCAGCTCAGCTATATGGAGCTGGCGGCTAATTCGGAACTAGAGATGGGGCCGTGTTTGAAAGGACACCTCAGCATTCACGGCTGAGTCCTGGAAAATATAGTAGCTTGGCTTTCTTCCCCTTCTGATTATCAAGGAGTCTTTTCACCCTGTACAAAGAAAATCCCCCAACGCAGATATACACAAGGAAGAAAATGGAAAAACCCTCAAACGTCTCTCCTAGCTCATCCATTGTTAACTTTCTGAGATACCGTTTAGATTTTCCCCTGTAGTGTGCGCACATGCACACACTGGTCAGGAAATTAGACCACACACTGTCCTTCCTGGCCTTCTAGTTATCAGTGGCTCCTGGACCACTCTTAATGCCGGTTCATCGTGGAGCCACGTCCTCCGATCGGACAGCTGTTGACTGCTCCATTGTCTGGATTGGTTACAATTTGTTAATACTTAACCCATCTCCTTTTGGTGCAAACATTGCTCCTTTCCAATTTTTCACTACTACCAAGAATGCTTCCCAACGTCCTTTGCATCCTTTGCGTGGGGCCACCTCAAAACCAGGGACCTCAGGAGGGCTTCACTTCCCCAGCCCTGGGCCACCTTCTTGTCACCTGTCCCCAGCCACTGCTTCTCTCTCCTTTAGGTACAAATCACGGAACAGACTGCCCTGAACCTGCACTTCGTGTGCGTGGGCAGAAGAGCATCTTATTACTCACCCTGAAAGCCGGGCAGGGCACCCCCTTCTCTCCCTGGACTCTTCTAGCAAAGTACCTGGTGCCTGTGACGACTGAGCCTGGGTTTTAGGAGCTGTGGTAGCAGCGCACCACTGAGCACACAGGTGACGCTGGGACAGGGGAGGGGGAGGAAGGGTGATACTCACCGTGGACGGTGGGAGAAGCTCCAGGAGATGGGGACCCCACAGCGCTGGTCAGGGGCAGGGGCTGGCTTGCTCTCTGCCTGGGATGAGGAGGTGAGTCTTCTGTGAGCTCTGAGCAAGCTGTGACTGCTCAAAACACCAGAAAGGAAGCCAGGCCACCACTGTCTGCACTGTCACTGGTGGGGTGGCCCAGGAGGGTGGGGAGTGGAGAGGCAACAGCTGCAGCGCCCAGCAATCAGCAAGTCAATGACTTGCAACCAGAAATGAAAAGCCTAGCACTGCTGGGCTGAGGGAAGCCCATCTTTGAAGAGGCCTGTGCACACCGCCCGTGGAAGAAAAATGTCCCTTCCTAGCACAGCCACTCACAGGGAATGGGGAAGCAGAGTCCCGGCCAGAGAGCTCAGCCTGGTCAGCTGGCTGATGGTGAAAGGACCCTGTGGGTGGTGTCTGAACAGGCCTGTGTGGGAGGGTCACCTCCCCGTGCTGTCTGTCACCGTGGGACCCTTTTTGGCCTTGACAGATGTACCTCCACCCATAGAGCCGTAGAGCCATGCCGGCCAGCACAGTAGCTGCTAGCCATGCGTGCCTATTTTAAGTGAGATGGATGCAGATGGGACTCGTTCCCAGCCACGTTTCACGTGTGAGATAGCAACATGTCGCTGGCGGCCATCGTAGGTGACAGCGCAGAGGCATCGTCGATTGAATGGCACTAGTTTAGAAAGTCACATACCTGCCGCCTGCTGAGGAACACAGGGAGTCTTGGAGGCCCACAGACACCTTAAAATGGGGGTCACATGCAGTAAGGTTGAATTTTAGTGTGACCACTCTGCCTCAGATACATGAACACTAATAATAGGTTTCGCTTTGTTAATGATGGCGGTTTCGATGGAATTTTGCAAGTCTAGGCACGCAAAGTGTTGTTTTTTTTTTATGAGGCTCATCGATGACGTCTTCCCGGCCACAGCTGTGGAGTTGGATCATGACACTGCTCCACCCTCCCTGGGTTCAAGGAAAAGGCCCTGGCTGACTCCTCATTGTGCCTGTCACAGAGCCTGTCTCTTACATTTGTTCTGGGGGGAAAAGTCAACAACGGCAGTCCTGAGTTCCTCTTTCCAGTATCTTTCTCGTCCAGGGGACTTGTGGGGGGAGTGGTTCTCCCTGGCAGCTGTCAGGGACTCCCCAGACCGGAGACCCATCAATCACCGTCCATTCAGACAGAACAAAGGGATGCGTCAGATGCAGCTGGATTGATCACCTAGCTGGGAAAGGCCAGGGATTCGCCCCGTGCAAGGTGCAGACCGGGGGCAGTCAGAACGAAAGCCATGTTTGATTCAGCAGCCGTGAGGGGGCCTGGGGTTCCCTGTCCCTGTCCCACATTCGTTGAGCACCGCGTCGAAAACGGTGCATGACTGAGAATCAGTCAGATGCTCTGGCTTCCCCCTGCCCCCTCTACCTTGGCACTGACTGACAGGAAGGAAGGGGCAGGCAGGGAAGGAAATGCTCCTTTCACTGGTCCTCTGGCTCTTTGGTCAGAGGAGGAGTGAATGTGCTTCTCCCGGTGTTCGGCAGGGACCTGGGAGAGCTTCCAGGAGGCTGAGACTCGCATGCACACACTGTAGGTATGGAAGACGGTACGCTTTCTACCTCCTCTTGGCTCGGGCTGCTTCCTCCCGGGTAAGGGCATCGCTAGCACACACTGCTGGCCCCGGGATGGTTGGGTGAGGCGGTGTGAGGCAGGGACATGGGGGAGGAGCTCAGGGAAGAAGAGAAGGAGGAACTGTGCCTTCGTGGGAGGGTTCACTTGCGATCCCCATGGTCCAGGTGAGGCAGGGGCCCTCCGGTAGCATCCAGTCCTGGAAGCGCTGTGTTAGGACGCCCCTGGTCCCCTAGGCTGGGATGCAGCAGGGGGCATGAGGCCGGAGAGGCAGGAAGATGCCAGGAAGAGGCGGACGGAACTTCCCAGCTGAACCTTTTGCTATCGTTCCACTTAGGCCCGTTCTTCGGAGGGAAAGCCCGTGGTTTTTGTTTTCTTTGCCGCGTTTCTCTCTCTGCAGGTGCAATTCAGAGCCGGGGGGCTGTAGGAGGCGGCAGCCTCTCTTCTGCAGAGCGCACTTGTCTCTCTCACATTCTCACCCTGCCAGGCGAGCTCCAGAGGGCAGGCCGTGTGCCGTTCCCTCTGCGTCCCAGCGCCAGGCGTGTGCCCGGCGTTGCAGGGCGTTTAGGGAATAAGTGTGGAGTGGAGCTGCGCTCCCAACCTCTGCTGTCCAAACAGGGAGAAGACCCACGTCAGCGTTGTTGGAAGGGCCGCCCGGGCTGGGTTCCCTCTCATTCGTTCCCGTATTCCAAGTGTCAAGCACAGCTGTGCTCCACTCCTTTGTTTCCAGGGTCTCCATATTTAAAACTAGATTTGTAATCTAGTCCTCTTCCTTCCTGAACTTTCCATGCATACTGGGAGAGTCCTCTTCATTGACTAAGGAAGGCCTTACCCTAACTTGGGAAGCACAAGGTATCTGGATGGGTTGTCAATAGTCTGGTGGTGACATCCTTATCAGTGGAGGAACCAGGGCCCTGGGGGCAAACTTCTGAGGAGAAAGTCCCTAAAGACTCTCCTTGGTCCACAGTTCCCTAAGGATGGGCACCACGGGGTCTCGCCATGGCTGCAGCCCAACAGCACATTCTAGAAGCTTCTTAATCATCTTTTGACTATAATTACTGGTGAGAGCAAAGCACCTATAAGCGCTGGGATTCAGAATAGAACCATCCAATAGAGCTGTCCACAGTGGTGGAATGTGTAGCCACCAAGCATGTGTGAACACTGACTGCCCACTTGCATTGTGGTCAGGTGACCGAAAAACTGATTTTTTAAATGTTTACTTAATTGCAATTGGTTTCCATTTAAATGCAAATATAGCTTCAAATGGCTAGTGGCCCCCACAGTGGATAGTACAGGTCTAGACTGACCCACCTTTCAGCAGCTAATATCGACCTTAGCAAGAGTCTTAGGATGGTTTGATCTATGACACAGGCCTAGAGCTGCTGGCCCCGGGGCCAGACCACTCTCCTGAGCTTGAAGGGGAACTCCTCCCTTCCTGTTTGCTAAATTCCCTTACCATGAATAGTCATTGGAAGTGAGGCCGGGGAAGCCGGGATGGCTTAGCGGGTTAAGTGCTCATCTTGCAGCCCCGGGGTCCAAGGATCGAATCCCAGCTCCGGCCTGTGTGGACCCATATGCTGAACTGGGCTGTGCCCCCACTTTGGTTCTCACCGTCCCTTGCCTTCCATGCAGGAGGCTGCCGGCCAGTTCCTGCCCTGCACAGCCCTGTGCCCACCTGTGGAAGGAAAACTTTGTAGAAAACTAATGACCTACAACTATGAAGACTGCTCTGGGCCTTCCCCCTTTTTGCTGCCTCTCTCCATCTCTCTCTCTCTCTCTCTCTCTCTGTCAAAAACAGTAAAAATAAATAAATACATCTTTTTAAATAAATTTAAAAAGTCTTTACGAACTTGAAGAGGCCAGTTAGGAGGCAGTTGTCAGAGGCAGAGAGAGAGAATATGTATGAATGAATGAATGAATGCATGAATGAATGCCAGCCCACACCGGGCAGCAGCAGGAATGACGGGAAGGAGAGACATGGTCACGTGGCCCGCAGGAGGTGACAGGAGGGGGAGAGCCAGACTGGGCAGGTCTGGAACAACCTCAGCGCCCTTCACAACGGAAATTCTGGTTTTCATGGGTAGTGATGCACCTAGCGTTGGATGTGACACGGTTGAGGTCGCAACGTGCAGGTTTCTGGAGCACAGAAGAAGGTCAAGAGTTCACTGTGCAGCCACCAAACACTTGCAGGACGTGAGCTAGTGATGAGGGACGTGCATATCATCCACCTGCTGAGGTTTCGTGCTGATAGCATGTGAACCGTGAGACCAGGTCCAGGAGTCCTGATTTTATTTGTCTCGTCACTTAATGACAAACACCTTCCTTTCTACTCTGACACACTGCATCTCATCTCATATGTCCCCTGAGTCCTTCATTTAACGTACAGGTGTCAAGTTCCTACGATGTGGCGGCACTGATCTGAGAGGGGGGTACAGCCGTATATGAGACCGCTAATATACTAAATGACAGAGAGTTAATTAGAGCAGAGATTATGGATGACTGAGGGTCATAGGGTGGGCTCACTAAAGAGGTGACAGTTAGGACCTGAATCACAAGAAGTTCCATGGAGCCTGAAGATTGAGGGGACCATTGCCAGCAGAGGGAACAGGTGGCAGGAAGGCTTTGGCGTGTCCAAGAATGAGAGGACCAATATGCTGGGGACAGAGGAGTGAGGGGTCAGCCAGGTGAACAGTGAGACCCAACCAGGCAGGGACGTGAGGCCCAGGTGCATAGTTTTGATCTGACACCAGGAGAGACGACAGCCACTGCAGGGATTAACATAGGCAGCGATGAGATCTGACTTCCATGTCTAATAGCCCACTGGCCGCTGTGTGGAAAACTTCAGGGCCGAAGCGTGTGATTTCTCCTCAAGCTCTCCCAGCGTGAGGCCTGCCAGCCTGAGCCAGCTGCCTGGGCGAGAGCTTCCCCGGAGCTGGGCCACCGTAGAAGCCAGGACCCTGTGCCCGGCCTGCCTCCATCCCTTCTCTCTCCTGTGCCTCTTGGGGGACATCAGAGTGAACCCATAGCGCTCACATCCCTCCCCGTCTACCAACGCCCCACGCTGCGCTCAGCCTTTGCAGATAGACGATGACAGCTATGCAGCGAGAGGTGCTGGCAGGCTGGGCTTTGGTTTTTCAAACAGACTTCATTTTTCAGAGCCAGTTGAGGTTCACAGCAGATTTGAGCAGAAGGTAGAGAGTTCCCACAATCCCCTGTGCCACTCACGTGCAACCTCCCCTCCTACAACATCCTGCCCCAGAGAGATGCATGGGTTACAGTCGACGACCACACTGACGCGTTATCGCCCACAGTCCACAGTGTACATGAGGGGTCGTCCTTGGTGGTGTACGTTCCATGGGTTTGGAGAAATGTATAAGCTGTGTATCCACCATTCCAGTGTCATGCAGAGGACTTTCACCTCTCCCTTCCCCAGTCCTTGGCAACCACTGATCTTTTTACTGTCTCCATAATTTTGTCTTTTCCAGAATGCCATATACTTGGAATCATACAGGGTGCAGCCTTCTCAGATCGGCTTCTTCCACTTGGTGACAGCATTTAAGATTCCCCCATGTCTTTTCATGGCCCAATGGTTCATTCCTTTCTAGCGCTGAATACAATTCCATTGCCTGATAGACCACCGTCTATCTGTTCATGCACCTGTTGCTTCTAGGTTTTGCCAATTCCAAATAAAGCTGCTGTAAACAGCGGTGTGCAAGTTTGTGTGGATATGTTTTCCACGCCTTTGGGGAAATACCAATACAATAGTTGGATTGTATGGTAAGAAACCACCACACTGTCTTGCAAAGCGCCTGTGTCAGTTAGCATTCCCACCAGCACGAGTGGGAGTTCATCCTCGCCAGCATTTGGGGTTGTCATTGTTTTGGATTTTGGCCATTCTGGTGGGTGTACGTGGCATCTCCTTGTTTTAATTTGCCTTTCCCTAATGACATGATACGGGGCATATTTTCATATACTGATTTGCCCTTTGTATATCTCTTTTGGTGAGGTGTCTGTTAAGACCTTCGGTCTATTTTCTAATCGGGTTGTTTGTTTTCTTATTGGTGAGTTTTAATAGATCTTTGTGTACTGGGGACACACCCGTTGCCAGATATGTCTCCTGCAAATATTTCCTCCCAGTCTGTGGCTTGTCTTCTCAATCTCTGGACATTCTCATTTCCAGAGCCGAAGCTTCTCACTTTAATGAGGTCCCGCTTCTCAGTTCTGTCTTTCATGGACGAGCCTTTGGTGTTGTGTCTACAAAGTCATTGCCACCCCCAAGGTCATTAGGGTTTCTCCTGTGTTATCTTCTAGGAGTTTTATAGGTTTGCATTTTACATGTAGGTCTGTGGTCCATGTGAGTTAATTTTTGTGAGCGCTGTGAGGTCTGCATTCGATTACTTTGTTGCACGTGGATATCTTAGCTCCATGGCATTGCCTTTGTCAAAGGTCAGTTGACTATATTGATGAGGATCTATTTCTGGGCTCTCTATTCTGTTCCAGTGATCTGTTTGTTCTTTTAACAATACCATAGTGTCTTGGTTGCTGACAGTCACTTGTTTTTTTAACTTGGGGACTTTTTGTGGCCCTAAAAACCAGAGCATTAAGCATTTAACCCTTCTTTTCCTATCAGAAACATAAATTAAGAATGGATGGGTGGGATAGATGGGTGGGGGGTGAATAGGGAGGGGGAATCAAACATATGGTGATGGAAAGAGAGCTGATTCTGGGTGGTGAGCACATAATGCAATGTATAGACGATGTGATGTAGATTGTACACCTGGAAACAATGTAATTGTTATCAATCAATGTCACCCCAATAAATTAAACAATAGAAAAAAAAAAAAGAATGGATCCCACCCCAGAGCCTCCCCCTCTCTCTGACCCCACGCTGCCCTGACACTTGATAACATTTTCAAAAGCTGAAAGTTTAAGGGCTGTTGTTTTCAAATAGTCAGAAGTTTCCCACAGCCTTAAAATGGCTGTGTCAAAATGTCCTCAGTTTCAAAATGGCCACATCAGAGCAACCACATCAGAAGGCCAGTCCCCTGCAGTAGAGACTCAGAGAGGAGATGCTCGCTGGGGGCAGCTGACCAGAGACCTCCGGCTCCTGCTTCGTCTTTGTCATCATGCACCTGCTGAACACACGATGCTTCTTGAGCCCCTACCTGGGAAACGCAAACTCAGACCCCGGCACTGGCTTCAGGTTGCGCATGGGGTTCCATCTGAGAAGCAACTGCTCGGTTTCCACAGTAACCACACTTGGAAAAATACACCCCAAGCAACATACAGCAGCCTTTTTTTTTTTTTTTAAGACTTATTGTTTTTAACAGAGACAGGGAGAAGGCGAGGGCCCAGAGCAGTCTCCATAGTTGTACATCTTCAGTTTTCAACATGGTTTCGTTCCATGCAGGGTGGGAACCGGGCCGGGGGCCTCCTGTATGGAAAGCACACCCCAGTTCAGCATATGGGGCCGCATGGGCTGGGATTCGATCCTCTGTCCCCAGGGCTGCAAAGTGAGCACTTAACCCACTGAGCCATCCTGGCTTCTCCTATAACAGCCTTTCTAACCTGAGTCCTGTGGTCCAGAGATAGTTCATATATCTCAGGCTGTGGGACGCCACATTTTCCCTTTTTCTGACATGTATTGATGAAGCCGTTCCCCCACTACATTTAAGGTTACATAAGAGGGAGACAGCGGGGGTCCTGGCTTCTACTTGGCTGCCTTGTATCCAGGGGGCGCAGAGCAGAAGCTGTGGGGAGTTCCCTTTCCTCTCCACCAACCTGCCACCTCTGGGGTGACCTGTCCTTCCTTTCTGTTGGCCCCAAAGATTTAGCTCATTTCTCTTTCTGTTTTTCTCTAAAGGTTTATTTTATTTTTTAAGAGAGGTGAGAGAGAGAGAAGGGGAGGAGGGTCCAGAGCAGTTTCCACAGTTGTACATCATTAGTTGTAACTAAATGCAGTGTTTTAATAGCAATACAAATGCTAAATAAAATGATAAGTATTGTAAAAAGGGGAAGGTAACAGGGGCAGGTGTAGGAGGGAAGCCCTTACCTATAATAGCAGGATGTAAATGAAGAACATCTAAAAGTAATTCCCAAAACACACAGCTGAAAGAAAGACTGCAATAAAACCTTTCGATACAAAGTGTGGCCCACAGAGCCTCATGGCCTTGCCTGGGAGCTGGAGAGAAATGCAGAACTCGGGCCTGCCCCAGATGCACCATGGCAGGTCGCCTTTTACGAGTTCTCCTGGGGGCTCCGGTGCTCAGTAACATTTGAGAAGCGCCCAGAAAGATGGTCTTGAGAATAAGTCTAGGAGTGAGGAAAAAAGAACAAGGGATAGGTGTTTTTGCCCGAAGCCTTCCCTTATTTGGTCTTTATTTAGCCACAGGCATGTTATTACTTTAATTTTACAAGTTTTTAATAGCTAAAAAAAATAAGGGGGAAGCTGGGATGGCTCAGCGGATTAAGCGCTCGCTTTGCAGCACTGGAGCCCAAGGATCCAATCCTGGCCCCGGCCCATGAGGACCCACATGCTGAGCTGGGGTGTGCCCCCAGTTCAGTTCTTGCCGGGGCCTATGTGGGAGACTCCCAGCCCAGTTCCTGCCCTGCGTAGCCCTGTGCCCACCTGTGGAGTGAAACTATGTGGAAAACTAATGTCAACTATGGAGACTGCTCTGGGCCCTCCCCCTTCTCTCTGTCTCTCTCTGTCTCTGTTTCTCTCTGTCAAAAATCAATAAAATAAATCTTAAAAAAAAAAAAATAAGTAAGGGGGTAGAATGTGGTTCCTTCCTCACTCATATTGATTGTCCATCACAGTTTAATGTCACCTGGCCCTGGCCCTCGGTGTTGACTGGGGGGACCTTTCTAAGACATCACAGGCCCACCGCTGTCACAGCCAGGACTTCAGCCTCACTTGCCCTTTAGAAGGTCGGCATGGGCAGACTTGGCCATCAGAGCATTTGTGGGTTTTCTCTGACTCTGCCCTCCCCTCCCCCAGCCGCCTGAGAAGAGCCTTCAGCCACAAACCCGCTACAAAGCCTCCCAGCATCTGCTTTCTCCCCAAGTGGGAGGTGTTTCTGGCAACTTCTCTGTAGCCCAGTGGTTTGAAGCGTGGCCCCCAGATCTGCTGCAAATCACCCAGGCATGTGTTAGAGATGTGGGGCACCTCAGCCCCCCAGAATGAGGAACTCTGGGGACAGGCTCAGCGATCTGTGCTGGAACCTGCCCTCTGGGGTCCAGATGGGCCCCTGTTCTGTGGCTGGGTTTATTTGTCACAAATCACGCCTGGACTCACCTTCTTCAGTGACAGCTTCAGCCTTAGAGCCATTTTCACAAAGAGTAGACACACAGTCTCCTGAGCCTGTTTTCTAAAAACGACAGCAGCTACTCTCTACTGAGTCTCTTCAAGCGATATATTTTTTTAAAGATTTGTTTTATTGTTTGAGGGAAGGTGAGAGAGAAAGAGAGAGAGAGAGAGAGAAGGGGGAGGGCCCAGAGCAGTCTCCATAGTTGTACATCATCAGTTGTGACATAGTTCCATTCCACACAGGTGGGTGTGGGGCCTCGTGGGGTGGGAACCAAACCTTCACCGCCACCTCGGGGGTCACCAGGTACTCTGCAGGTCAGCATGTGGAGTTTGCACAGGCCAGGCCTGGGAACTGAACCCTGGACCTTGTGATTGAGAAACAAGAGCTCAATCTGCAGCTGAGCTATCCCTTCATCCCTCAAACAATACTTTTAAACAGAGGGTGAAAGGGGTTGTATCACATGTATCCAGCCCTTCACTCCATGCCACGTCCTGTCTTTGGACTTTGTCCTTGTATTTGCTCTGGGACGTCACCCACACACGTTCTCCTGCCCCCTCCCTCCTCGGCCCCTCTGCACCCCACAAGTGCCCCTTCTCTCAATCCCCAACACTTCAGCTCCCACCGAGGAAGGTGCCCTGCTCACGGAAGTTCTCCTGCGGTTCAGGGTGAGTCAGTGAGCCGGGCCTGCCACCTCTGGCTGCCACCTGCTCGCTCCTCTGTCTCTGTCCCCACCATGAGCGATGAGCCCCTCAGATAACCCCAGGTGGGGACCACAGACTTACATCACTTCCTTAGGTGGGCAACTGACAAGCAGGGGCCCGTACCCAAAGCTCCCGTGATAAAGAAGATTTCTGCAGGGAGGACATGGCCCTGGGATTGCAAACTGAACCTTCTGCAGATGTGCGAGCCAGATTTCAGCTGTAGGCTGGCAATGGCCCACCTTGTCATTAGGGGTCTGGTAGAACCACCGCACTTGCTCTGTCTTTCATCTTTGCCGTTGCGATCTTAGGGGCTTCACTTTGTTTTCTAAAGGTGTGTGGTTGGTAAAGTCACGCCATGGAAAAAATGTGCACACACACCACAGGATTTTTTTTTCTCCATTTCTATGCACGCAGATGCTTTATGACTTCCTGATATAAAGAAAACTATTAGCACGTGCTGCTTGCAATTTCTCTTAGAAAAGAAGTTCTGCTCCTACAATCTCAAAAGAGAAAGATAAATAACCCCAATTTTAAAATGTACCGAAGTATGAAGAGGCAGTTCCCAGATGAGAGAAGAAAAATACCTGGCAAGATGCTTTCGTTCAGGGGTGTCCAAACTTTTGGCTTCCCTGGGCCACATCGGAAGAAGACGAATTGTCTTGAGCCACACTAACACCGATGATAGCTGATGAGCCAAGAAAAAAATCTCATGATGTTTTACGAAAAGTTACGCATTTGTGTTGGGCCGCATGGACAAGCTTGCTCTAGGTAATAAACAGGAATGAACATTAAACAGCAACAACAATATTTTCACTCTACAAATAGGCAAATCTGCACATTTAATACTGAGCATTGCGGTGGGGAACCAGGTACTCTCTCACTCCTAAGAGTGTGTGAATTGGTTCAGCCACATAGGGAGGGGACGATGGCAGGATCTGTTGTCATATAATGGTGGCATCGCTGCATCACAACAAATCCACAATGGTATCCCCCCTAGAGAATATTTGCACGTGCTGTTAGGGAGTATCTTGTGTTGGCAGAAATTGAAAACAACCTACTTGTCCATCCATAAGACCATGATTTCAAAAAGGATGGCATATCCAATTCTAGGGAATTCTATGCAACAGTTTAAAAGAAGCAGGTGGATCTATATGAAACTAACATCGAAAGATCTCCAGGGTAGTTTCTGATGAAGAAAGGGGATTGTAGGTGATGTGTTCAGTGCAGTGGTATTTCTGATGGAAACAAAACAAATCACCAAGATCACATCACCTGTTTGTCTAGGAAGCCATTCATGTTTATAACTGAGAGAAAAGACTTTGGAAGGAGTCATATGCAAATGGTCACACTCCTCACTTGCGGGAGGAAATCAGGGCCATGAGGGGGTGTTGGTGGGAGGTGGTCAGGAGGAGTTTAGTTTTGTAATCATTGAATATTTTAGTACGAGAGTATAATTAACATTAAACATTTTAGGATTCTAGCAAGTGTTTCCCTCTGTTGAATAGCGCGCACACACACACACACACACACATGGGTAACTTGTCTTCAATGTTAAGTAGGCTTTGTGCAAATGTATAATTACTTTTCTTTAGAAAGTTATTATAAAATTACCCCATCTGTCAGACTCTCTCATTGCTCATCCGTAAAGAGCAACAATAGGTTGTCTGTGTTCAAACACACACACGCGCACACACACACACCCTCACTCCTCCCGGGCATAGCAATTTCCACCCTGTGCCACATGGTGTTAACTTTCAGGATGTCTAAACCACATCCAAGCAGGCCTTTCTGATTAGCCGATAACTTTGTTTACAGGCTTCCGTGCCACCTGACTGTCATCTCGTAATTTCAGAGCTGCCAGAAATCAAGAGGCACCTCACTTGACAGGGGTGCCTGGATCTGTGGGTGCAGACTGACAGCCAGGCACCTGGTTTCCTGACCCCAAACCGCATGGCTCCCAGGGTGGCCTCGAGCGTCCTCATAGAATGCTACCCTGTCCCTCCCACCAGCCTCAGCTTTAGAGCCGGCACCAGGGAGAAGGGGGCTGGCAGAACTCATATCGTTACAGCCGCCTGAATGAGGCAGTGTGGTGTAGTGTGGACATGAGATCCGGAGGCAAACATAAAACCCGATGTCATGGAAACTTGTGCACTTTTGTTGCCATAATGCTCTCTGTCTGTCTGTCTGTCTCTCTCTGTCTTTCTTGGTCTCTCTTCTCTCTCTCCAGGCCGCTGAGGAAGCCAAATTGCAAGCGTAGACTAAATGGTTTTAGATAAGATGTTAGAAGATCATGTCAATGTTATCTTGGATCCTCCCAGAGGTCAGAGTGACCTTCCATTTCTGGATCAGACATGCCTGATTTGTTTCGTGTCAACGAGATGGGGGTGTTAGGACACCGAATCCAAGCTTCCTTGGGATCTTCATTTCCTCTCCAAGCAGTTCCATGCTGCCTCCAGGCCTGCCCACACTGCTTCCAGCCGCCTTCCACACAGAGGGCCTCCTCAGTGACACACGCCACAGGCTCAGAGTCGGCCATATCCCTTCAACATTAGGATGCTCTGCGCCTTCTTGCCCTGTCTGCTGAGAAGGACCTCATGAATCTTGAACAATAAAAATGGTCACAGTCTGCCGATCCTATTATCCCAAGGGTCTCCCGTGACAAATCTAGTGGCAGCAGGCTCAGATGCCTGATGCATCCTTCACACAGCAGGACTGACCTGGCCAATGGCCTTGAGCCAACCCCGCCCAACCCGCAGGCAATGCCAGGGTTGCCTGTCATCGGTGGCCTCTGCCACACCCCTTTCTCCGTTCCTCCATTTTAACGTTTTTTTTTAGCTCTTCAATCCGTGTCCCACAGACCCGGGGGACTCTGTTTCTTTCGCCGATTCCATGTGTCTCTGTTCTGGCCATGGTGGTGGGAGTGCTTTGCAAACATTATTGTGACATTTAGAGTCTGCATGTCTCACAAGCTGCCTGGTGATGCCTGTCCTGCTGGGCCAGTCCACATGTTGAGGAGCACGATGACAAGTTTGGGTGATGTGGGGAGAAGCGCCTGCAACATAGTAGCCACGGGCAGAAGGGTTGTCAGGGCCACAAGACACCACGTACCGGAAGGAGCTTGCAAACTGTACTGTGCGGGGACAATGCTGGCTGTTAGGATTACTTCATATGATATAATTTATATGCTTGCCTTAGACTCAGAAACAGCTCAATCTAGTCCTCTCACCACCTACGAAGGGGGTTTAAACAAGTCACTCAGACTCAGTTTCCTGAGCTACAAAATGGGAGGTTGTCATTTAAATAAAGATGAATTTGCAGCTATTCTAAGTCAACATATATTTCCATATTCATCTTCTCATTGTTACTCCAAATGAATAGAACCTTTATTTAGTAATGTGTGTGTGTGTGTGTGTGTGTGTGTGTGTGTGTGTAACTCGCTAAACATTTCTGCTAACTGCTGAGACTCAAGATTCAGGCTAAAAATCCATTCCAAACTGTTCAATCAAACAGCTCAGCTAAGAGACATCTGGTTTTCTACGCTTTGTAGCTTTGTGGGAACCCAGAATGATTGATGGTTTGCTACCACAGTGCTACGAAGCTAGTGGTTTCAACCAAGTTTCACTTACTCAGCCCTGAAATTCAGCAGAAAGCTGGGGAAAATCCACTCAAAAGATTTGCTCTCCGGAATGCTCCTGATCCCCAGAACTTGGAATCCATTCTGCTGGGGCCATCACTTACCTTTGGCTAAGCCAGCGATTCTAAAGAGATGCCAAATAGTGACATGGGCCATGCAGACCTTATTTAATTCCAACTCATTCAAAGGATTCTTCAACCCAGGCTGACAAATGCATTCAAACTAACAGATCTGAAGGGGAAAAAAATTTTTTTTTAATTGCGGATATTTACATGGAGACATGGACAATTATGGCACAAGAATGGCCCATAAGCATCCATCCTCACAATTTTCTCTCTGCCCAGTGTTGTCACAAACACTGGTTTTGCACCAAATCCTTTAAACCTTACAACCGCCTTGCACGGTACACTATTATTACTTCCAGTTTACCAAAGAGGAAACTTTGAGAAAGAGACGTTCATTAACAAATGAATTCTAAAAATGGAAACTTGTAACTGTCTTACTCTTAGCTGCACAATGTGACAGATACACATTTTCCATGATACACCCAAAGACAGACACAAAACTGAGGATCACAGCACTATGGATTATGCTGAAAAATTAACAACCCATGTCTAAACTCAATTACTGTTTATCCAGACAGACGAAGGTACACAGCCACAAATACGTTTTCAAAGAATTGGTAGTGACATTCTAATGACATAATAGGCAATAAAGAGGGTAGGGTAGCTCCACATTTCTTTATTCACTCAAAATAGCTATCAAACACTTGCTTTTCTGGGTTGGTGCTGGAAATACAGAGGTCGCTGCAGGTGGATTTGCCCTTCTACAGCGTACAGTCAGGTGGGTATGAAAATGTCCTAGAAGCAAAGGGCCCCTAAATGGTAGCAGTTGTCTTTCCAAGGAAGTAAGCATGGTATTTATTTTTCTTCTTCACCTTTAGGTAATTTCCAAAGTTTCTATATTAACCATGTTTTATGATACTTTTGTTTAAAGATTCATGGTAGCATCATTAGCACATCATAAACTATGAAAAGTGTACAGTTGGATACATTTTGATACAGTACACACTGGGGAGACTACCACCACAATGAAGGCTGTGATCGTACCCGCCCCCCCAAAGTTGCCTTGTGCCCCTTGGTAATCTCCCCCTCTCCCCCTGTCCACTCTCACTCCCCACTCAACCACCAGTGTGCTTTCTGTCACTGTAGTTTGCTGTGCGTTTCTAGAATTTTATATAAATTAAAATGTACAGTATTACTCTCTTTTGGTCTGGCTTCTTTCACTCGACATCACTGAAATTCATCCAAGTTGTTGTGTGTATCAGTAGGTGTTCCTGCCTATTGTTCAGTAGTATTCAGTTATGTGGCTACCACAGTCTATCAGCCATTTGCAGTTCAGTGGGCATTTTGGCCATTTCCAGTTTTGCGCTATTGTAAGCAATGGTTCTGTAAACGGTCACGTTCTTCTGCATGCATATACACTTCTTTTTCTCTTGGGCAAACACCTTGGCGTAAGATGGCTGAGTCACCTGGAAACTCTATGCTTAATTTTTAAGGAACTGCCAAATGGTTTTCAAGTGACTGTCCCATTTTTACATTGTCACCAAGAGCGTAGTTCATGTTTTCTCCTTTTTAAAAATTACATAAGGAAGAAATAACTACCTGCTGCCATAAAAGAACATTTGCTAAATTCAGAAACATGGAGTTAAAAACGTTAAAGTTCCCTTTTACACCATTTCTTCCTTAGTTCCTCATTCGAGCTCATTAAGTTTGGCGTGTGTTCAGCCAGAGCCTTTTCTTTGCATGTGCCCACATGTGTGCGTACATGCATATCTTTGCATGGGCATGCGTGCGTGTACACGTGTGTGTGGAAATGTGGTGCTATGTACTACAGCAGCACAGTGGCTCCTGGAGAAGTCTCCTTGTCAATGCGTTCAGCTCTACCTGCATCCTTCGAATTGTTGCTGGGTAGTCCACTTCAGTCACCAAGGGGATGTGTGTTGACATGCTCAGAATTTTATTTACAGTCCCGTGAAAGCGGCAGGTCTCTTCAAAACTTTCATTCGTGTGACACCGGTGAAGTTCCCTTTTCTAAGGAAAGTCTGCCCGTGAGAAAGGACTGTGTATCTCTGGGGTGGCCCCCATTTCCTGGGAGCACCAGGCTCTCGCAGCGAGGGAGAGAAGGTTCGATGAGCATGTCATGGAGAACAGGAGGTTACACAGCTCCACTGTCACATTACACATATGCCTGTCTCGTGTGTGTCACTGCAGTTGTCTTTTCTGGTCTATGCCTGGTCCTGAACTTGGCGGTGAGGAGGCTCAGTCAGGTTGAGTCATTCCGAGAAGGGCAAGAGGGCTTCAACTCTTCAACTCTCAGTTTTGGAGATGAGTAAAACTAGGGGTTGCTATTCATCAGGTCAGAAAATGTACCCTATTGGCCCAGTGTGGTGAGAACCCACTCTCTTGTTTAAAATAGGTAACAACCCAACCCATGCCTGGAGAGCTCTGTAAGTTCTGCTGTCACCTCTATGTTTTCTTTTCTCTCATTTTCTTTTAGTAGTCACAATGTTACTAGGACTTCATTAAATGGTACCTCTTTATCTCTCCCCTAGCAATTATCAGCGGCCTAAATCATTCTTATATAAAATTAGGACTATATTGTATTAATCACACAATTATAAGCCTTCCACTTAGTCTGTCATAAACATGTTTTCATACTATAAAATATTAATATCAATTCAAAACTTAAATTAAATCCAAATCTTAACTGTTAATGATCTCACAATATTTCCGATATGGGCATACCATAGTTTGTCTAATTTATCGATCGATTTTTACTAGTAGATGAAGATTTTTGAGTAGAACTAAGTGAAGAAAATTATAAAAATCATTCATTGTGAACAGTAGAAGTCACACTCTGGTGGCAATATTAAAATTAATTTGATTATCGGGTCTTGAACATTTTCCAACTTATCTTCTTGTGATAACTCTTGCCTCATTATTTTGAGGTGAATATTTTGTTACTCTTTCTCATCTTACTCACTATAAAGACTTCAATCTTTAGAAAATGTACAAAATTTTGACCCATTATTTGATAGTGACTTGTAATTACACATTACTTGCTAGTGTGGTTGTTTTGATAGGTTTGGTTGATTAACTACGTATGTTCAGCCATTCCAAAGGGGACCTGAACATCGCAGTCTGTTTCACCCAGAATGTCCCACTGTGTATCATCTGTGAAGAATAAATTAGAGACATCTCATGACATTACCCCCTAAATACCACAAAGTACATTTCTAAAAAAATAGGAACACTTTCTTACCTGGCAAAAAGTAACACTATCACATCTAAAATTAACAATCATTCTTTCATTGCATCTCATAGGCTGTATATGTTTAAATTCCCCAAATGTTCCTCAAACTGTCCTTGAGAGCTTAATTGTCCAAACAGGAGCCAGTCCCAGCCCATGCACTGGCCCTGCTTGTTAATGCCCACCAGTGTCTTTTCATTTAGCCTCCAGACATTTTCTTTGTGGAATCTTCTTAGTGCCGCCTCAGGACCTGGAGAGGTCACGCTCTTGCTTGCCTATGGTGTCATTTAGCTTGTTGCTCCTCCCCCTGTAATTACCGGAAGTGACATCTACAGAGTGAGTAGACCTTAGGTAAGTATCTTTGGCTACTGCATCCCAGGTAATGCTGTCATGTCAGAATGCATGACACCAAGAGACATGTGATTGGATTAGGGTGATGGCAGCCTGATCCATTTGATGTGTTCTTATGTTTTTCTCTTGACCCAGAACCATGACGTTGTGGACCTACTTGCTTCCGTGAAATGTCTAGGTCCGAGCAACCATTCACCGAATGTCTTGAACACACGTTGACTGTCCTTGCTTGGATCTACATTCTCACTGGAATTTCAAGATGATGATTTTCTAAGTCTATCATCTTTCTATAAAATGGAGCATTATCACATCAACTGGCATGTCAGGGACCAACTCGGACCAATCTGGCTAAAAACAAAAATAACTCCATTTTGAGAATCGACTCCATCCTGAGAGATAGCCTTGCGGTCTGGCCTGAAGTTAAAGATAACTTGTTACTCAATAGTATCTCCCACGCATAGCCCACCCCTCCCTTGCTTGGACTGCCCGCTAGAGCCCGCGAATCCTCCACCAATCCT
>PVKE010000235.1:0-40756 GCA_004027555.1 Craseonycteris thonglongyai | reverse complement strand
GGCCGCGTTGTCGTGCCCCGCTGGACGGGGCACAATTGCCCGGGCACACTGGCGGTGTTTGGTTACCCTGAAATATTGTTCCTACCAGAAAGACAATACATGTACTTTCCCTTTAATGACAGTTTCCAAATAAAGAATTAGTATTACCTGTCTCAATTGAGTGTCTTCTGGCTTTCTCCTTTTTGGTATCAGTATAGACTCAGGAACTTTCATATATTCAATGGGTGTGTTTTATTGAATTAATCTTGGTGCCTGTCATAAGACTAGTCTTATCAGAAACCAAATAGCCAAACTGAGTTTAATTTATAACAAGAGTAGTTCCGAATATAACCTCCACACATTCTCAAAAGAGGAAGCGTGACTTTCTAAGAGAACAATGGCAAGATAATCTCCTAAATTTTTGCTACCATTATTGCTCGCTTTAGTGTTCTCTCTTTATCATCAAGATAAGGAAGAATTCCAAACCCACCTGTGAAGGAAGGTTGCCGAGTGCACTCACCAACTCAGCAGTTCAGGCGATCTACATTCAAGGTCAAGAGCCCAGTAATTGAGTCATACTTCAAATGCTTCCAAGCCACAGAGCCATTGCAGTTGTTTTCTGACCTGCAGCTAGAACCCAGACTGCCTCACATAGCAGCCTGTAGAAATCAGAATGTCAGAGCCCATTCTCAGGGAGTCGTGGCCTCCACACCGTGGTTTGCAGAAGAAACAAAGAGAGCAAGCATTGTTGTCGTTAAAAGAATTGTTGAGGAGGGTGTGTGTGTGGAATCCCCTCTCCTCAGTGTCCTCTGTTTTGGTTTTGCCTGTGTCACACCTGGTCCCTTCCCTGAGGACTGAAGGTAAACCTCTCAGCCGAACTCCTCACCTTCCGTGTGACATGTTGTCCCCCTTCAGCGGAGACTGAAGCATTTTTTCTGGGTGTTCCACACGTCCCTCGTGGTCCCGAGTGGACGGTGCAGGGGCTGCATTGAATCTGCAAGTTTCTCCAAAGCAACAGCAATATTTAGAACCAGCTGGTACAGCTTTATGCGCCCTTCACCTCTCAAGAGCAGAGACCAGCCGTTTTCCTCATGATTATGACCCCACGTGATGGCTGACATAACTCTATCGGACCTCAATACACACTTGAACAAAATACATGAACTTGATAACCACAAGTCTGTAGCTGGCCGTATATCATTGTAATTTTCTTCAGGAAGATGGAGCTCCGTAACGATAATAATGATAACAACCGCCAAGGGGGGAGTAAAATGCTTTGACAGTGGCTTGTTACCTTAGGCAAGCCAGGTAGCTGTTTGGGACCTCAGTTGTCCCCGAGTTGGATTTGTAATAGATGGTATAAATGTCCCTCATGGCTTTCAGCCTCTATAGATTTCTTTTTTAGGTAAAGGGTGAGTAAATTCTTCTAGTTAGTTATACCAAGATAGATAACCGCCAGAGCCTAAGAACATGGTAAACCCCAAATGAGTTATATGCTTGAGCTTATAATAGAATGCCAGTGGTTCTGGGTTATGGATTCACCTAGGGTCTCATCTGTGACTCTGCCTCTGGCATCTGCAAATAAGCAGGCATGACAATACACATACACACACCTCTGCAAATATAATTCACTCATAGGCAGGGTCAGCCCACTGATAGGACATTTTTTAAACATTGCCCGCTCCCACCCCCCCACCCCACCGCCCTCTTTGCACACAGTGAAGCTGAGGTACGTGGTATTTATCTGAGACTAGCAGCCATTTCGAATCAAACCTTTAAGGAATAAGGCAGATGTGTTGACAGCTTCTGGCTGAGAAAATAAATAAATACACAGCCAATCACACAGCATTTCCAGGCAGTGGGAGCTTTCACATTTTAATCAGTGTTCTTGATTTTACTCACAATTCATTTTCCCTTTTAACATTAAAGATAAACTGTCCCTTGAACTTTTGCCCTCTCAAGTTTTGGTGTCTGAACATTTTTTGTTTTTTTCTTTTTTTCTTTTCCTTCTTGGCCTTCTTTCAGAATAACTAGAATACCCACAAGGCGTAGGTGTATTGAGATTTGGAATAAATGCTAACCACCCAATCACTGGGCACTGTCTAGTTTCCTAGAAATGATGCCTCTTGGCCTAAGCTCATTCTGACCAGGCCAGTGTACCTGGGTCCTGTACTAGCGGAGTTATATTTTTTCCTTCTCTTTTCTCTAAAAATAATCCCAAAGAAAAGACCCAGAAGAAATATGCCCACGTGAGATTCAAGCAGAAAAATGTTGGCCCCGACTGGACCAGCAATCAGTTGAGAGACTTCAGCTGAAAATCTGAACATGTAGCCATGGCAGGTGGTGCTGGGGGTGGGGGTTGGGGAAGTGATTTTTTTAATTAAAAGGGGAGAGATGAAACTGAGCACATTGTGTAATGAGCTCCACTGTTCCATGTTTATTACGGAAACCCTTTGAGAATTTCTTCCTCGTTGTGCCAACATTTATGAGACCAGAGAAGAAGACAACCTTCCCCTCCGCTCCAAAGCTCAGCCTGGAGCTCTATCTGGCCTCCCTATTCCATTTTCAAGATGACTTGTATGTTCCATGTGCTCTGAAAGTTGCACGGTGGCCTTTTACTGAAACCTACAAGCCTGGTCTAAGTATCTGGACAAAATCTAAAATAAGAAAAGATTCATTTCAATCCAAGAAAATCTAGGCCTGCCAAGGAGAACCCCATGAGTCTATTTATAAGAAAAGTTGATGATTCATGTTGGCTGATTTTCATCACCCACAAGAAACGTTTAAGATAGGCTTGTTAGAAATGTCTCTCCACTATCTGCATTCTCTCAGGATCCCAAAGTTCTTTCCTTTCACTCTGCTCTTCCCCACTAACACACACACATGTGCATGCATCCATGCACATGCATATATACATGTACACATGTGTACTCATGTGTACATATCCATAACTCACACATGTGCCCATATACAACACATATGCTCATGCTCACACATACATGCACACACACATACACTATGGATGCACACTCTTCTTTGGTTCTCTTGGCATCATTTCTTGAACAAATTATTACTTGTAGCTGGAAATTTTAAAATCTACGTGAACTCTTCATTTTCTCTCTCTAAATACAATGGCCATTCATCGCACTGTGTTCTATAGGGACTATAGAGTCATATTCTGTCATCAACACATAATTAATATGTCATTCCATCTCGAGTTTCCCCAATGCTTACTTTTCAAAAAGGAAGTTTTATTTTAATTCTTTACACTACTTCATAAGTATTCCATGTCACATTCTCTGTGAAAGGTCCCCATTCATTCATTCATTCATTCATTCATTACCTTTTGCCATTTGAAAATGAGAACAAGCCCACTGCTGTATTTTTGTTGGAGAAAGATAAAGGTCCTGCCTGGCATACATCAGAGGCCTGTGGAGGGTCGGACAACTTTCTGATAGGTGTGAATGGAGTGGAAAATTTAGAGCAGGCTTTTAAGTTAAGTATAAGATGAAAAGTTTGTGCTGCATAGCAATGTTTTTAAAGAGACAGGAAGAGATAAATTCGAATTTCTGTCCCACGTGTTGTACTATCAACTTACCGTGTCCACAGAAGTGAGTCCTGGCGCATTGTCTTTACAGCCATTTTGATTTTCACCTGTAAATAATCTTTACAAGGAGCAATAATACGTCCAACTGCCTATTTCTCAGAGAGCGTCGGAGAGGCTCGTGAGTTCAGTCCATGGGTTCATCACACAGACAGTGAAGTAAATCAACCTCCTCTGACAACCACAATTTACAACTTTGAGTAAACAAACACCAGTTTCTGGAGTAAACATCCCAGGACAAACACGTGCAACCTCGAGGTTTCCATCAACAATTCTTAGAATTATGTTTTTCATGATGACATTACAGAAAAACTCATTGCTCTTAGAATAAAGACAGACTCAATTTTTTGACAATCAGATACAATAGGAGTCCAGATTTAATAATGTTCTCTTTTTCTTTTAACTTTTTAAAAGATTTATTTTATTGTTTTTGACAGAGAGAGACAGAGAGAGAGAGAGAGAGAAGGGAGAAGGCCCAGAGCAGTCTCCATAGTCATAGTTGTATGTCATCAGTTTTTCGACATAGTTTCATTCCACACAGGTGGGCAGGGGGCCGCGCAGGGCGAGAACAGGGTCAGGGGCCTCCTGCATGAGAGGCATGCCCCTCGAGCTGGGGGCTGAACTGGGGGCCTCCCACACATGGGAAGCACATCACAGTTCAGCATATGGGTCCACACAGGCCGGGGCCAGGACCCCGGGGCTGCGAATGGAGCACTTCACCCGCTGAGTCATCCCAGCTTGCCCAGTGTTTTCTATTCTTTTTCTTTGGATCCAACAAAGACACCTTCCAAGCAGTCATATATGTAGTTTCTCATTCTCTCAAGATCTCTATTTTTTTTTAATTAAGGTTGAAAAAATTAATTAAGTTTGTTTTTATGCCTTAGTTTTTGTTTTTATAGTATATATAGCATCTAAGTACAGTTCATAAAATACAGCATATGATTTTAACATTGACAAAAGATCAAAAAGTTATTAGGGTTACAAATAAACCAGCTCTATGGCACGAGGTAAAAATCTAAGCCAGTGTGTTATTTAGTTCACCTATCACTTTGAATGTGTCATCATGTTCAACCCAATGATCCTCTACACCAGAGTTTCCTAAATCTTCCCTTGACCTTGGCGGTAACATGGAAGAGCTAATTCATATTTTGGGTAATGTGCTTGTATTTGCAAGTACTCTTGGAATCTTTCAGAGTAAAGAAAATAACACAAGATAATTTTGTTGTGAAAGAGTAGGTGTTTTTTTACTTGTCAATACTCCCTGCCAGTTGCTAAAAAAGCTAAATATGGTAGCGTTTATTTTTAATTTACTATTTCTACATTTATTCACTGTTCTTGGAGATGGATGTAAGTTCACCAGTATTTTCTTTTTCCCTGAAAATTGAGTGTGTAAAAGACCTTTGAAAAAAATATGGCTTATTGATTTAATATATTTCACAAGAAAAATGCAAATTAGCAGGCATTAAAACCAGCCCTTCCTTGATAAAATGATCATTATGATGAACAGATTTGAAAAATCACAAAACACTGTATTTACACTAAACATGAATAGGCTTTCTGTCTACTTGCCCAACAAAATCTCTAGCAGGTTTAAAATTTTTACTGCAAATATTTAAACATGAATTTCAGTGCTTTGGGCAATTTGATATGTGATTGACTTCTAGGTTAATTGATATACCTCTCAGTCCATAAAGTCTAGTGTGCAAGAAACATCACTTTGATTTTCCAAGATACAATTCCATTGATATTTTGAACTCTCTTTCATGGGAAATGAGGAGAATATCCATCAATCTGTCCCCCACTCACTCAAACTTCCACAGCTGATCTGAATTCCAATAGGAGAAAGCCCTAGAGCTTGAAGAGTGCTTTAAACATATTAGAATTAGGTTTTGGTTGTTGCTGCAATGGTTTTTTTGCTATTATAGTGGACTCTTTGTTAACCAGAACTCTAGCAACAGGCAAAGTCTCAAGCAACAGGCAAACACATGTTGGTGGTGGTTTGGAAGTGTCAGGTACTTAAATTCCAGTTAACAGAGTGTCTACTTACATTTATCTGGCTTCTACCAATGCCCATGGGTGCTGGTTAACCGAGAGTCTACTGTTAAGAGGAATGGGACCAGGGGAGTAGCTGTCAGAATGCAGAAGAAGGGAGTGGTGATTTTGGAAGTTCTTTCAGGAGCTACAATCCCAAGATATGCTGGAAACAGCAGCAGAGAAAGCAGAACCCAGATGGCTGTGAATCATCCCATTGGTGGATGGTGCCAACACAATTAGTGATGGAAGGAGAACGGGACAGACCGTGAGGTTCTGAACTCTCTTGGGCTATTGTTGAATTTAAGTAGCTGTCAAGACACCCAGTTGGAGACAACCTGTCAGCTCCTGGAAATATGAGTTGGGTATGCAAGTGGGAAGCATGGCTTGAAGGTGCAGATTTGATGGTCATCCTCATAGATGACAGAGGAAGCCCTGGGAATGAATGGAATGGCAGCTGAGGGGAGACTTCCAGGGGACCCCTGTTTCAGAGGTGAGCAGAAGCAGAGCCAGCCCTGGACACTGAGGAGGAACAGAAAAGAGAGGGCAGAGCAGCAACAGCCAAGGAACGTGTAGAGAAGGAGGTGGTACATGTGTAGGCTGACCAGACATCCCATTGTAAACAGGACGGAAAACAATGCTACGGTCCCATTTCAAATGGTCCATGTGGTCAGCCTCGTCTCACTGGGCTAAATGCAAGGTGTCGGTAGGTTGACCACATGGACCATTTAAAATGGGACAGTCCCGTCGTTTTCTGTCCCGTATACAACAGGGTGTCCAGTCAGCCTGTCCATATTGCGAAATGCTGCAATGCTGCCTGACAAGAGGCACAATACGTTTGCCACCAGCAGATCATCTGATGGCTTTTGAGAAGTCTGTTCAATAGATAGAAGACAAAAGCCAAGCTGCAGGATGACTGGCAGGTGGAGCAAAATGAGAAGGAAAAAGTTTGGGCAGCGAGATTATAGGGAATGTTTGGATAAACAAAGGGTCAATTTGGAATTAATATTTGTCACTGTTTTGTTTTGTTCTTAATCTGGGGGGAGACTTGAGCAGGATTTTAAACTGAGAAAGGATCAAAGGGAAGGGGAGAGAATGAAGATATAGAAGTTAAACCAAAAATCTTGAGGGATACTTGACGGAGTTGAGTCCCAGTAGAATCAGAAAGATTTGGTGGGACCATGAGAACCGGGTCATAGCTGGTCTTGGACAAGAGTCCCTCCTCATAATCAGTAGGACAAGGAGAAGAAGGTACATGTATGTTCTAGAAGATCAGATGAGAGCTCAGATTCTCTGTGTAGAACCCATGATACTTACCAGTTATTTAATAATTATGTCCTCTATTTCTGGAAAAAGGGTGGCAATAATAAACCATGATAATAATCATGGTTCTCAAAGTAAGTCACACCAAAATGACATACACCTTTCCCATAAAAAAATATTCTGCTTAACTCAATAAAGAAAAATGAGCCTACTGCCTATAATAGTCCCACATGGCGCCTCTTTGTATCCAAAGATCTATGCCAGCTTCCTGTTTAATTTCGCGGTAAAATATCAGAACGGGACCCTTCAAGTTAGGCGGAAATTTGGACCGGCTCTCACCAAGGCCCAGCATTCCTGCTCAGAGAGGTCGTGAAGCAGGTTCTGAAACAGCCCACTGGCTTCACCCGCCCCATCTCGGGTATGGAAAGCCTCGGTCTGCTCAGGTGTCTGCAGAAAAAGGAAGACACAGAGCTGCCGCTGGGGTGAAAATATCCAAATACCAGCAATCGCATTGGGAGAGAAGAACAAAGAGGAAAGGGGATGTGGTCTCTATCCAGCTGTGTTGGTGACCTCAAATTTCGGCCACAGTTCTTATTTCAAGAGCACGGAAATGAGCCCTGAATCTTAGAAGGAAGTGCCTGGATGGTTGTGCACTCATAAAACAATGGCCAATGGAGGTGGGGGGCGGGGCGGGGGGAAGGCTTTTATTTTATTTTTTTATATCATGAAATTACAAGAGGAATGCCCATTTCATAGCAGAATTCGAATTACAGACATGAATACAGTAGAGTTCAACCACGCCCCGAGCCTGTCACCATTCTATTACCCTGCCCAGATTTGGGGCTAAGGAGTTTACTGCTCGCTCTTTCCGAACGTGTTTCTGTCCATACATTTATAACTAGTGGGGTCTTCCTGTGACTACTGCTCCCCCACTTGATTTTTTCATTTTCTTACAGACCTTTCCCTGCCAATGCACATGGATTCTTCCTTGTTCTTTCTGACAGCTGCAGGGCATTCTACCTCATCACAGCATAATTTAGTCTGTCATGCCTCCTCCCCAAAGGAACACTGAAACCACCTCAAGACTTTTACCACATCAGGACCACAGTAAACATCTGGGGACACGCATCTTTGCGCGCTTGTGTTTTCTGCAATAAATTCTTAGAAGTGAAGGCAAATCACTAGGTCAAAGGGTGTGTGCGTTTTCAGTTTTGATTGTAATTTCTAGTTGGTTCTGCCCAAAAGCCATACTGCTTTATTCTTCTAAAGTTTTTTTTCTTATTTATTTATTTACTTTTTAATTGTTAAATTTATTGGGGTGGCATTGGTTGGTTAAAAATTACATAGGTTCCAGGTGTACAATTCTACATCACATCATCTACGTGTTGCATTGTGTGCTCACCGCCCAGAGTCAGCTGTCCCTCCATCACCACATATCTGGTGTCCCCTCTCTGTCCCCCCGACCCCTGACCTCCCCCTTTACCTTAGGTAACCACTAATCTATTGGCTGTGTCCATGAGTTTTTGTTTCTTGGTTACTTTGTTTTATATGTCTTTTTCCTCATGCTTCTAGGCAAGTCCAAGTGGTAATGAACAAGTATTTCCTCACTTGGGAAAGCGGGGATGGCTCAGCAGGTTAAGCACTCGCTTTTCAGCGAGGATCGAATCCCGGCCCCGGCCCGGGCAGACCCATATGCTGAGCTGGGGTGTGCCCCCAGTTCAGTTCTCGCCGGGTCCCATGAAGGAGGCCCCCAGCCCAGTTCCTGCCCTGCGCGGCCCCCACCCACCGCGTGGAGTAAAACCATGTCAAAAACTGATGACACACAACTATGGAGACTGTTCTGGGCCTCCCGCTTCTCTGTGTCCCTCTCTGCCTCTGTCTGTCTCTGTCAAAAACAATAAAATAAATCTTAAAAAAAAAAAGTATCTCCTCACTTATTGATGACTCACTTAGAGCAGAAATGCAGGGTCATCAAGGGAGCTTACCCTTCCAGAAAAGCAGAAGGGGAGTCGTCTGCTGGATTTGATGAGGAGGGAGAGAAATGAACACCTGAGGACCAGGAAAACATTAGGGACAGTCGCTCGGGTGAGGTGGGACAGCAGCTGACTCAGAATGTCCAAGCAGTTGTAAAGGCCAGAGAAAATGGGGAAAAAAGTCAAAACGTTTTTATGAAGCCACTATGGTTAGTTATGTGACTTTTCTGGTTGTGACGCAAGAACAAAAACGGATGGCTGGATGGGTTCAAGGTTGGAATTGGTGAAGCTGATGTAACTGAGAGTCACTTGGTGAGAAATGGGCACTTCCCATGCTTCCGTGAGGATGTGGAGATCTGGACGGGGACGGAGAGATGTGAGTGGAGGAAAAGGGATGCTAGGGCAGAAGGACAGAGAGGTTCAAAAGATCACAGCCAGGCCACAATCAGGCCAGAGGGAAGATTTAAGGACAGCGAAGGAGCTGGCGCAGTGCTCAGAGAGCTGGTGATGATCAGAGAGGGTCATTCTGAGGTCAGATTTCAGCACTGCCAGGGAACAGCTGCGGGCTACAACGAGGTGTGAGGGAACAGAGTCGCTGCTGAAGTGGAACAGGGCTAACAGTGGCTAGAGAGCAGCAGGCAGGGCCAGGACAAAGGGGACCCTCATCAGGGAAGGCATGACAGACAGCGCAGGATGTCACAGCCTCGTGCGCGCTGGAAGGAGTGAAGGCCCGCAGGTTGGGAAGATTCTTGACAGAAGACAGGCAGCAATGGGTAATGAGAACAAAAGCCGGTTTCGGGCCGGGTCAGTAGGTGACTATGAAGGAGGCACAGACCCGCAGTCCCGCGTGGGTTTGTGTGTTGAGGTGAGGAGTGGTGGGAACCAGGACGCTCCTTTTTCTGGGAGGAGCATTTAAGGAAAAAGCTGAGGATTTCAGGACTGCAAGTAACAGGATGTATATTTAACAAGGCTCAGAGGAAGCTGGAGAGGGCACCTGGTGATCAGGATTGCCAACAAGCAATTTGAGGACCCTAATGAGCACACGAGGGCCAGGGGCGTTGGGAATCGGGGCATCAGAAAATGGCCAGGAGGAAGAATGGTCCACATGGTGCTGCTAGGTGAAGGTGGCTGCGGGTATGAGAGTTGGATGTTTGAGCCTATCTGTTCTGTACGGGCTGGGAGACCCTGCTGCGGGCCGCTGACCTCAGCACATCCATCCACATCCCAGCCCCTCCAGCTGCCATGTCACCCTGCAGAAGGTACCCACACTCCCTAAGTGTCCCACCAAAAATAAGAGCAGTAATCACAGCATTTATCTCATGGGGTCGTTCTGAGGATTAAATTAAATATTACATTTTAAACACGAAGCATTTGTTCCTGACACACAGGAAATATGCCAAAAATGATAGCTATATGGACACATCACAGAGGGCTTCAAAGTATATATGCATTTTAAAGAAGGAAATCTGCAAATGTAAATTCTAAGTAAAAAAATAATAAGGGCATAGGACAATCTCTCAACACACAGACAGAACTTTCTTATGGAGATAAAAGCAAAGATCCTAGTAAAACGAGCTCCATGATTTTAATGGTGTCTCCCACACAAAGTCAAATATAGCAATTCATACTTTAAATTTCTTAAAATGAAAAATGGTTTCTGTCTTACACATGCAGATATTTAAGTTTGAGGTTGTCTGTGGTTGATACTCAGGTCTCAGCGTTTTTAAATAAGACCAAAGGAAATCAGCTAAGAACAATGACGGATCATTTATCTCCAATTCTAATTACTCAAAGTATCTATTCTGTGCGTATTACATGTTCAGAGTTATCCTGCACAGGTTTGTTGGTGATGATTTAGTAAAGCTGTCCCCACCACATGACTGACCGAGCCCATGCCAGATAAAGTCACTCCACTCCTGGAAAGACTCCCCTTCAATGGGTGTCTAAACATCAATGATAGCAGTAAGCCAGATGTGTAACGTTGTTAGGACTTCTAAAACTTTTTAATTGAAGTATTTATACACAATACATATAGAGGCCATTAAAATTTTAAACTCTTTATTGAAGTTGTAAGAACTCATATAGCTCATTGATTTTCACAGACTGATCATCCAGGTCAGTGGTTTTCAAACACGTGAACTGGGTGGGGTCCTCAGACCAGTAGTTGAAAACCACTGGTCTAGGTCATGAAACAGAATATTACCAGAGCATGAGCATCCCCTTTGCTCCCATCTAGATAATAATTTACCTTTAGATCTCCTTGCTCTTTTCATGTGTTGGGTTATTTTTCCCCTATTAAGGTAGTTTTTCTACTCATGAAATATTCACCAATATTTTTAGCAAAGGAATGACATTTTGGGCAACATTAACTCCTAAAAAATAGATGCTAACCTATATTTAAGCTCTTAGGGTTTGTTAGGAATTCATGAGCCAGATTGTTTCCGGTTTCTGTTCTCTCTGCCCTTTCAATCTGGCTTCCCCAAGCTAACTCTTACCAGCCCCTCAAGATTCCACTGAGGGATCTTTTTCATTGCCTTAAAGTCCTAGATCAAGCTAAATGTCCCCTGCCTGGTTTCCCAAAAGATGACCATATGATGTGGACATGAACTTTTAATGGGTCTCTCTGTCATACTGCACAGTTAGGAACCTGGAAAATGGACCTTGTTTCAGTCATAGAGAGGCTTATTATGGCCCAGCCCTTGCTGAGGGGCTTGGGTTGATGACGTAGTAAAGATTCCTTCCTTCAAGGAGCTTGAAATGTAGTAGTGGTGGGAAAGACAAATGTGTATAAACTAAGAATGACATTTCCTTCTGCCTTCATTCTGTTTAACCATCCCATTGAGAAAACCGTTCATGAACACTGCTTGAACTGGGTCATTTGGACCTTCCAAAGCAGAACCTTTGTTGGCAGAACTTCCTGAGCAAATTTAAGTCTGTTTTTCATTTTCTAAGATGGGATATAATTACTAACCACCTTTACACAGACAGTAGTCTAGGTGAACATTTAGCAAAGATTACAGATCGAGGAGGGTCTGCATTCCGGAATGAGACACTAATACAGGTACTCTACCGTTATATTTTTTGCAATTCGACCTTTGAAATAATAACAAATCAAAATGTACATCCCTGGGTGCTTCTATTGCCTCATGTGATGAAAATTCTCGTTCCTTGCTCAGGACACCCTCTCTCCCTCACAATCATCATACTCACCTTCTACTCTTCCACACACTGTTTAAAACCTAGCCTTCTGATTCCACTGCCTTCTGATCTTCTCTCCACTTTCAATAGAAGTGATTTCTCCCTTCTCTGAGCTTCCATGCCACTTATTTTCTGCTTTGAAACTGTTTTGCATGCTTTCATTTTCCCTTGACTTGATTATAAGGTAGGCTGACCATACATACCATTGCAATGGGATAGTACTGCTGTTTTCTGTCCTGTTTAAAACAGTATGTCTGGTAAGGCTATGGATGAAATGGGCAAATCCCATCTTACTCATTGTCCCCTTCCCCACAGTATCCAGTTTTCCATGAACAATTGCTGAACACAAGGACTGAGCTTGTTGGTCTAACACACGTGTATGTGCACATGAGGGTGTGGAATAAGAATTCGGTGCCTAGCACCATATTTGTGGTACATTTTTCTTGTACTTCACAAGAAGATATTCCTCACAATCAATTCCTGACTTGTTTTTTAGGTAGGTTTAACGTTTTTATGGTTTTGATGTTTATTTCCTGTGGGTTTGTTTTTTTTAAAATAAATATATGGAGATTTATCAGTGAAACTAATCTATCATTTGGGCTAAGAAATTAGCATCATACACACAATCTTAAAGGGAGTCATAGTATTTTATGGTGAACCACTTCCTTGCCTGAGCTTCAGTGCGTGTCATAGTGATTTTACTAATCTAATTTGTCAGCACTCTCCAATACTCTGCCGGTCACTAGAGCACTCGAAACCAACAAACAGAGGGAACAAACAGCAGAAGAACTGAAAATAGTCTCTTGCCAAAAGAGACTCACTCAAATGTGTAGCTCCTGTAATGACTTTTTCCATCCTGTCTCCTTCCCTTCTTTAAGGTCTCGGCTACTTTCTCGGTTGTACCTGGGCCGGGTGGGGAGCTGGAGAGGACCCTGATAGTATGCAAGATGCCACACTCCAAAAACTGTGCCTTCTTCCAGATAATCCCCACAAATGATTTCCCCCTAACCACTTCCCACCTACTACCAGTTCAAGGGTTCTCATATTTTCCTCTTCGCCCTATGACTTTCAAGAGTTTTGGGGAAGCCGGGATGGCTCAGTGGGTTAGGCACTCACTTTGCAGCCCCGGGGACCCAGGATCAAATCCCAGCCCCGGCCCTTGCAGAACCATATGCTGAACTGGGGAGTGCCCAGTTCAGTTCCCTCTCTGTCTCTGTATCTCTCTCTCTCTCTGTCAAAAAATTAATAAATAAAAACTTAAAAAAAAAAAAGAGTTTTGTCTTTTCAGTGTACCACCTGTAGTTTTGATTTAATCATTTTTAAAAATTGTTTCCTATTTTCACTCGCGTGAAGCCCCACCTCAGTGCCCCTCAATGTCACCCAAAGCTCTGTAGAGAGGAAGCTGAACCTTCCTGAAGCCCTTCATGCCACCCCTCAGATTCTCACTATTGTGGCCACAGAACCTGGCACATAAAGGGGGTCTACAAATAGTGGCAAAATGAGTGAATCCAGCAACACGGCTAAGATGGCCATCACCTTCCTGTTCCTCCTTTTGCCTAGTCTAGCTTGTGTTATGACTTGTCACTTATAATCTCCTAAGAGCCTCGTTTTGCAATAATCTAAAAGACAAGGCTGGTCTTAGTTTTATTTATATTGAATGATGCCAAGAGGTATTTAAGGGCCTTGTTTGCGTGCCCCCCATCCAGTCCTTCCAAACTGACACATAGATACACTTTCAAAATTGTCACAGCAATTAAAAAAAAAATGGAGTGAAACTAAGAAGCTCACTATTAAAGGAAGGTGGAGCTGGTCTCCTCACAGCTCGAATTGTTTGCTTTGGTGGTCAACTGAAGCTAGTAAACAACCCAAAGCACAAGTTCAGCCTTTTTGTGAGCCAAATTCATCAGTTTAAGACCAAAATACATGCTCATATTTGCTGACACTATTTAGACAGCTTATGTAACAACATTCAACTCAGCTGGGTAGATTAGCCAAAAGTGATATAACATCCTTGGTACAGAAGATTAAAATAGGATTTTAAATTAAAATAACTAGCTGCTGCAGCTTTGCAGAACTTTAAAAATCCCCAAGCCACAAACATACTCACAGATTAAATATTTGCATGATCCACCCACTGCTGTGGTCCCCTGCATTAATAACACTTAGCATGCACAGGAGTTTGCCTCTAAGAAATTACACTTACATTTCCTTAGAAATGCACACTGATAAACAACTTTGTTTACTCAAATGTCCTAAAAGTGCTTATGAAATGCCTTCTTTATCTTGGATCCACAACACCTAAGAAAATGACCTCTCTATGTGAATTCAATGACTGTCTATGGTAGGAAGAAAGGGCCAAGGATTGTAAAGAATGATTGGCATGGAATATGTCTAACCCAGAGTAGGTACTAAATAATGGCAACTATTAATATTAAATTCAACAAGCACTCACTGAAAAGTGAGAGGTGACATATGAGTAGAAATTTCACTGAGCGTGGAGGGGGTCACATGATGAGGAGCAGGGTTGAGAGCCTGCCTTTATAGACCTTGTAGGTAGACAGAGATTCTACCCAAATGCCCCTGGAAGGCCAGTGGGAAGGTGTGGCCCCTCAGACCATCTTTCATGCTTGCGAGTGCTCCGGGAGCCTTGTCAACTGTTCTTGTCACTGAGGCTTGAGATCCTTCCATGGGCTACTGCCTGCATGTCACCCCTAGATCATCTAAGCAGACCCCTGCCTACGCCCCAAGACTTTGCCAAGCCCCACCCAAATTGGCAAAGTGCTCCTCCCCGTTTTTCAACAGCCAGGGGACACTCCTAAGCTCCCCAAAACAGAGGGTGACAAGCCTCATATCCAGATTTGGAATAGAAAGCCCTGGAACCCGTATTTGGTGGGACAAAATGGTCAAGAAACTTGCCAATTAGACTTGGAGTGCTGACCTGCCTGCTGCCTCTATTACTGGACAAGACCCTTGCTTTTCTGAGCTCTTTCCTCATCTGAAAATACGATTTCCTTCTAGCGCCTACTTTGAAGTGAAAATTACCCATTTTTAATGACTTCCATTTTACCGTGACCATTTAACTCATAAACATCATTGCGCCTCTTTTCTAAAGACATCAGCCCTTTGTAAGTTAGCTTTATTCTACAGAATTTATTCGCTACTACTTTGTTCTAGCAATAAAAGTTGCAAGTTAAAAAAATGTATTGAGTTCAGTTCTTGGGACAATGAGGCTTTGTACATAATGTGGCATACCATTTAGATGAAATAAAATGAATGTGTTAAGAAATGAAAAATGAAATTCTTGAAACCAGAATGACTTAACGCCCACTGTACCAGAATAGTTCACATCTGCTTTCTGGTTTTGCTCTTAAACACACATTTGTATTCGTGTTATCACGGACTCACCCTTCAGATGCCCCCACCCAGCCCTCTGAGGTCTTGAACATGTGACCTTGACTCTCAGTCTCTTCATAAATTAAGCAAGAGGATCCAGGTCTCTCAAATCCTTTCCAGACTGTTAGATCCTAATGGTGATCCATTTTAAGTTGCACTGTGTAGTGGCCAAAATCAACATAAACCCCCAAAACAGTATAGAAGTTACCGTATCTATTATAAGTCTGGGCTAATGCCAAACACCTCTCCTCAGCTTGAAGCCTCCCAGTCCCTCAGAAAGCTCCCCGGTTTCAGTGTCTATCGCGCTGCACTCACTTCTTAGCTTTGCCTCCCGAGTGACAGCATGGACTCTTGTTTCTGTCTTTAGGACAGCTAAATGCCCACTCAGTGGCTTTCACCCACCCGGCCCCGAACTCCTGGCGTTTGCAAGAACCTATCTCATCCTACCCCTCTGCCTCTTCTAGGACAGTGTTTCTCAGAGTTGTGCGCGATCACTGGTGAAGTGCCGGTAAAGATGGCAGATTCCAGTGACCCAAGCTAGACCCCGTGATTCGGAATTTCTGGGGGAGGCCACTGCAGCGTTCTTTCAACACACTTCCCTGGTGAATTTAGAGTCTAGTTTCAAACTCACTGCTCTTTTTTTTATTTTAGAGATTCATTTTATTGTTTTTCACAAGAGACAGAGACACAGGCAGAGAGAAGGGGGAGGGCCCAGAACAGTCTCCATAGTTGCACATCATTGGTTTTTCCACATAATTTCATTCCACAGGTGGGTGGGGCTGCACAGGGCAGGAACTGGGCCGGGGTCTTCACCCGGGTGAGAACTGAACTGGGGGAACTCCCCAGTTCAGCATATGGGTCCACACGGGCTGGGGCCGGGATTCTATCCTTGGTCCCCGGGGCTGCAAAGTGAGCGCTAAACCCGCTGAGCCATCCTGGCTTCCCCTCGCTGTTCTTTCAATGACTTCGTTGTTTTAATGGAAAAAGTGCCACATTGGAGAGCTTTTTTACTAGGAATATAAGACGGGAAAAAAAGACCGGGGTGGGGAGAGGGTAGTTCAAAGCCCCATCCGGGAACCCAGCAGCGCTGGTACTGTCTGCTGGTCCCCGTCAGATCGTAACTCCAGGCGAGAAAGGAAGTCAGTCTGGGGCGCGCGCGCCCCAGGAGGCCGCCGAAAGGCAGGCAGTCAGCTGTCGAGGCCACGGGCAGTGAGGGACCAGCCCTTCGCAGCAATCCAGGCTTCGAGGCTCTGCCGTGTTCTTGTGCTTGGGACCCTTCAGGTGGCCTCGCCTCTCCTGTGACCATTGGCAAAGGCGGCCGATACCCAACCCCGAGTCTGCGTGGCACGAAAGGCGGGACTTCCTGGCCCTGGACACCAACGCGCATGCGGCGGTCGGCCGGTCACACCGCACTTCCGGTCGCGTGATCGTAAAAACCAATAAAAGTGCCTAACTCGTGGTCACGTGCCTCCGTTCCCATTAGCAACCGGAGGCTTCTAAACAACCCTCCCTCCCTCCGCATCTTCTGCGGTCTGAGTAGCCTCGGCGATTCCGTTGTTTGGCGAGGCTTCGCCTGACCTCGCCCGCTCCTGGAGGCCGCTGACTCCCGCCCGCCGCCATGGTGAGTAGCCGGCCCCTGGCGCCGCACCGCGCCGCGGATCGGGCAGTGGCGGGGCCTGGAGACGCGGAGCGGGGGGCCCCAGAGTGAGGGCGTGGCCTGCCTCGGGTCGGCGTCCCTATTTGAGCCTCCCTGGAGAAGGGAGGCTCCGCTAGGTGCGGGGGTTCAGCAAACCTCGGCCTAAGCCCTTCTGGGTTCGTCCCAGGTGAAGTGCTCTCCCAGCAGCCTCGCTCCGCCGCGTCGCTTTCTTCCTCGCCCCTCCTGGAGAGCCCTGGCCAAGTAAGTCACACCTCCCCGGCGGATGGAGAGAGCTGGCGGGAACCGGCGGCCCAGAAGGCGCAGGGCGGGGTTCTCATTAGATTCCAAAAACTCCCAAGTTTGCGCGCACACACATACACACACACACCACCACCACCACCACCACCACCACACACTTCCTTTGGCAACGTAAACAAGATGCGAAGGAGCCCCTGGGAGGTAGAACGTGATTGAATCCAGCTTTCTGATGTCAGAGCGACTTTAAGAGTCCAAGATCCCATTTTACAGCAGAGAAAACTTAGGTGACATTTTGACTGTATTGACCTGTGCAAAAGAGGCCCCGTTTTCCTGTATGCTCAGACATATCCCATTAATCTCTCCAAAGGACATAGTGTGCCACCTTAACTAAGAGTCGGAGGCGCCACTGAAATGGACAACTGAAACGCTTGAGGAGCCAGAATGCCTCTTCAGCCCCCTCTGGTACAGGCACACTCTTGCAACTGAGGCTACCTTTCTTGATTAAATAGCAAAAACAGGTTGGAAAAAAATGATGGTGACGTCACAAAAAATTGGCATCTGCTCGCATTCTGTTTTCCGTCATTCTATCAATTTGCTGAACAACAGGCTTTGGAGTAAGGCTCAATTTCCTCATTAGTAAATTGCAGATAATAAACTAAGATTGTTAAAATGATAAATGAGTTATGCATATAAAATAAGTGGCACAGTACTTGTTGAAATACTGAGCATTCAGTATATGATAGATTTTATGAGATTGTGCTCATTTTCACCAGTACATTTTTGTATGCTTCTCATAGTAAAATCGGACGTGGATTTTGGGGGGCATAGTCAAGAAGAGGGAACCATTTCTGGTACCTTCACCCCATACCCCCTCGCTTAATGGCAGTTTCTGGACACTGGCTTGGCAATGCTCTGGAACGGTTCTTGCTCTGTCCTTAGCTATTCTATTTCGTTTTTATTGTTAAATTTATTGGGCTGACATTGATTAGTAGAAAGTACATAGGTTCCAGTGTACAATTCTATATGACATCATCTATGTGTTGCATTATGTGCTCATCACTCAGATTCAGTTCTTTTTCCATCACCATATATTTGAGTCCCTCTATCCTCCTCCCCCTTTTTATTTCAATAGAATATTACTGTAACAAAACTCAAATAAATTCTGATTTTTCTATTTGGATATCTCCCATTGTTTTTAAATATTTTAGAGCTGATCATCATCTCTACCTCTCTCATTTAACAGGTGACAAAACTGTTGTCAATGAGGTTAAGTGATTTGATAACAGACAATTGACTAGCTAGACTTTACACTTGGTTTTGAATCCAGAGCTTTGTCTTCTTATACTAGGGTGACCAGACGTCCCACTTGTGGCGGGACAGTCCCGATTTTTAACAATTTGTCCCACATCCTGCAGCGTTTTAAAAAAGTCTCGATTTTTGGAAAGAATGCATGACAAGCTAGGGAACGGCGGGAGATAGACCAAATTTTTAATCAAGGACCCCCTCCCCCCCCTGGTCAATGGTGTCCCACTTTTCCAATGTTAAAATCTGGTCACCTTATCTTATACGGCCCTTTTCTCTCTGATGATCTGACTCGTGCATGCAGTGTACTTGTGTGCCTGTGGGGAAGCAAATGTGTGTGGATGCCAGTTCCTGGGCTGCTGCTATTTCTCCGGCTGAACTCAGCTGCCTATTTCTGGTCCTTTTTTCCACTCACTCACATCCTTTTTCGAGGAACTTTCCTGTCTTTTGTCCTAAAGCTCATTCTTCTCAGTTTGAGTAATATTTTTTCTTAGACTTAAGACAGTCTTAACTCTTCTTGATGGGAGAGAAGATAATGAACAGATGTAAATTGGCCGCTTATGGTGCGCCAGGCACTATACTAGGAGCTGTGTGGCATAAGGTGGTCCATGCCCTCACAAACTTCCAGTCTAGTTGGAGGAGTGACACCTGGGGAGAAAAAGGCACTAATAGGACAGGGTCTTAATCAGCCTGTGGTGGTGCCAGTAAGTCACAGGGATGTGTGCTGGTTTTGGGGGGAAGGTATAACTAGGGTTATTGGGGGGATATTGGAAGGCTTGGGAGAGTGAGTAAAATGGGTTTGGCCCTGAAGGTGGGTAGGACTTCAGTGATGTGCTGGAGGCTGTTTGTCCTGGCTGGTAGGAGCCAACTGTATGCATTTTTTCCTCACCTCTGCATTGAGTGCCATTATATTGGTAGCTTGAAATCAACCATGATGGGAGTATTTACACCATGGAAATCAGCAAGGACTACAACTCCTAGTTTCATATATCAAGCCCACCCCAACTCCACCTCAGAAAGCCTGGTGTTACACAGTTACCGGTGTACCACTGGGTAGGATTCAGATTTTTTTTTTTTTTTTAAGATTTATTTTATTGTTAAGGTGAGAGAGAGAGAGAAGGGGGGGGGGGTGTCCAAAGTAGTCACTATAGTTGTACATCATCAGTTGTGACAATTTCATTCCACACAGGTGGATGTGGGGCCACGCAGGGTGGAACCAAACTGGGGGCCTCCTTTAAGTTCATTTGTGAGGCACGTGCCCACTCAGGGAATCAGATGGGCAAGGGCGTGGCCCTGAGAATGGCAAGAGGAAGCAAGGATGTGTGTATCCACAGAAGGCCGTGGTGGGGACTTGGGGGTGAAGGCAGTCTTGCTCGGTGGCCTTGGTGTTGACCTCCACAATGTTGGAGGGGTAAGCCTGAGAAAGAGGCAAGGAAGTTAAACCTTTGTCTCCCACAAGAAGACTGCTAGTTCAAGTTGTTCTTAAAGATAATTCTGACTCATTTCGTGCCCCACACTAGATGCTCAATTGTATAATTTCCTTCTTTAATTTTCAGTGTAGCTATAAAAATGAAAGAATTTCATTCATCTCTAGCTCATAGTTGGCTTAAAATCTAGACCAATTAATGGCTATTTAAAAATGAAATAGATTTTTTAAAGCTGTATTAGACGGGGTAAGGGTAAGGTGCCATAACAGAGCTCCCCAAAACAGTGGCTTAACGAATGGAAGCTTATTTTTCTCACTTACCAGCCATCTCACTGCTCATCTCATGTGAGTGGGTTGGGGTTGCTCCGTGAAGTCATTTAGGGATACAGGCCCCTTTCATCTGACTGCCTCCCAACCCCTAGGGCGTGGTTGTTGTCTGCATGGTTCAGCCACCTCCTTTCTGATTCAGGGGAATAAGGTGTATAAAGCAAAGGCCTGTCTCATGTCTTAAAGCCCAGGCTTTATAAATAGCCCTTAGCTCTTCTGCTCACATCCACTGCTGAGAAGTAGTCACGTGGCCACCTGACCACAAGGAGGTCTGGGAAGTATCTCTAGTTGGGCAGCCATGGACCGGAGAAGAAGGGAAGACAGAATTTAGCCACATCTAGCAGTTTCCGGCACAGGACGTCCTATGTTTCCATTACTGGGTCCTTTATTACATCTTTAAGTCTGACAATTACATCACTTTTCTCTCTTTCAGGCAGAGTTGGGCCTAAATGAACACCATCAAAATGAAGTTATTAATTACATGCGTTTTGCTCGTTCAAAAAGAGGCTTGAGACTGAAAACTGTAGATTCCTGTTTCCATGACCTCAAGGAGAGCAGGTATCAGAGGACCTTAAGGGACCCAGTGGGATCACGGTCCTTTCTGGTAGCTGGTGTGGGGATGCTGGAGCAGAGCCATTCAAACAGGTTTATCACGATCCAGTACTCGCTGACAGCAGCTACACTAAGCCCCGTGGCTATGTGAAACTCAGAAAATTAGAGTGTGTTGGAAACAGTCTATTATCAGACATGCATGTGTGATAATGCAGGATTTACAGAGTTTGGGAAGGGCAGTCAGGAAATTGTGACATGCTTGTGGGTTAATAATGGGCTTATTGTATTAAAGATTCCAGAACTTTAATTACTTGAGTTACTAATTAAGAGATTAGGCTTGAAGATATGGCAATTAGCAGGAAAACATCTAAGAAGTTCACATTGAAGAATTAGGGGCAGGAGACCATGAGAAGCTTGCTGGCTGCTATCAAAATTGTTAGTTAAATTTGTAGCAAGAGATGATAGTTTGGTTGGACCAATAATAGAAGATCATTAAAGGCCATAGAAAATTTATGTTTGATTTGGAAGGTAATAGGGAAAAAAAAAAAAGAAGAATTAAGAGACATCAGATTACTTGGAAATAAGGCTTTGGCACACAAATGTCAGGTCAGAGTCCGAGTGAGCTGCAGCTGTCATGAAGCCATGAATTTGACACAGTGGCGGAGACCTCCAGCTGTAGACAGTTGTGTGTTCAGTTCATTAACCTGGTTTCCTAACCCCCAGCAGCAGACATAAGCAGCAGCTGCATGGCCGAGGCTGTGGGACGGCCAGCGGAGGGACTTCATTCCTCACTGTGCAGCCGAGCACCTCCACCACCGTTCATAGTAATGAACTGGGGTTGCCCCCCAAAAAGTAGATTTTTAAGAGAATAGAAAGGTGATTAATATATTTAGTAAGGACTGCCATCAGAAATAGTTCAAGTTCTGTTTTCTGTAGCGTGGTTAAATTCTGCTGGCTCAATGAAACAGAGTGGCAAATCAAGTAACGTTAGCTTGAGTTTACCTTTGGTGCATCTCCCTTCATTAGGTCCTGGAAGTGAACAAGGAAGATCATCCCGGGGTTGGGGCCATGGCTTGTCATCTCCTGAGCGTCTGAGGGACAAGGGACAAGGGACCTTAGGGTGGGGGCAGGAAGAATGGAGGACTGTTGCTGTGACCCTCTGTGTACAGATGCTGTCTCCAGGATTCATGTGTTGCGTGTGTCACCAAGAGTGCCAGAAATGATTGTAGGGTTGACTTACCCCCCAGTGGGACCCTGAGCATGTCCCCTCCACCCTCTGAGCCTGTGTTCTCATCTGTAAAATGAGGGGACTGAAGACAATGGCTCTGAAGTTTCCTCCCAACCCAAACACTGCAGGAGAGTGGATTTTTAATACTATTGTTGATGATGTTGATGGTGATGATTTTTGTGGAGTGGTCAGTGGTCCATGGCGCTTTAACTAAGATGAGTTAGGTGGGTTTTTTTCTTCTGAGTCTCAAGCGTGCTAGGAGAAGCAATATATAAATACCATTGCTTTTCTTATAGGCATTTGCTAATATATGAGTAGTTCATACATATTTCCATAAGGAAATACTAGACAGATAATAGAAAGGAGAAAGTATACCTTCTAGGTGACTTTTGCAATGACTAACTGTGCTAAGGCTAATTTTAGTGGAGAACAAAGTAAAAACGATTACAAACTGAAAGGTTGAAAAAGTGAGTAGTTTGAGGCATGTCCCTGAGCACTTGCAGTAAAGAATGTCCACAGTTGATGAATGAGCCGAAATTTAATTGTTTCAATAGACATCAAAATGTAATTGAGCTTACATTGTTTTCAATCTGCCTTATTAGCAAAGAAGATAGTTCCCAGAGAGATTTTGACAGTAACCCTTTTGGCACCTAGCTGACGCAAATGTGGGTTTCTTAGATTTGCTTTGAACGTGGCGGTGGTTTATGCGAAGTTTGTGTGTTTGTTTGGCTGTGGTTCCAGGCTGGTGGAGGAGACCTTCACTGTGGATGAAGTGTCCGAAGTCCTGAGCGGGCTGCAGGCAGTGGTCCACAGCGAGGTGGAGTCTGAACTCATCAACACAGCACACACCAACGTGCTGCTGCTGAGGCAGCTGTTCTCCCAAGCAGAGAAGTGGTACCTCAAGCTGCAAACAGATGTCTCTGAACTGGAGAACAGGTAACCAAATGTGCACCTGCTGTTAGGACCAGAGAGGCCAAGCATGACCTTTTTTTAAATGTATTTATTTCTGTTTTTCAAGCATGATCTTAAATGTTAGTGAAAGCCCTCGCTGCTGCTTTTCTTGGGGCTAGTGTGTGAGAAATTTGGGGTGAGGGGGGGATCAGCAAAGTATCCTGTCACTGAGTGAGCTCTTAGGCGCCACTCAGCGTCTTCTTCAAAATCCTGTTTCTACTGTTTCCAGTTGTTATAGTCTTTGAAGATTTCTGAAATTGCTTTTCGGCTATTACTAATCATTCCTTACAGGTATCTTTGTTAGCTTGATCAGTATTATAATCTTTAGAGATAGGTCCGCTAGGAAATAAAGATGATAAAACATTTGAAAAATTTCAACTATCATCACTTCAGACTAGAAGTATTGGAAGTTTATTTCTAAATAATTAAATTTTAAATTATATACATAACCTTTAAAATAGGAAATGTAAAAAAAAAAAAATCGTTTTATAATCCAAACCATATCAAAGAGCTCATTAAAATAGTATGGTAAAATTGGCGAAGTTGAAACTCATTGTAAGAAAAGTCGTGCCAGAGATCAGGAAAGACTGACCACTGAACTCTGGGAGCTGCTCTGTGAACACGGCTGCAGCACATGAGCCCATGTGGAGAGTGTTGACCTGCTTGCTTTAGGGCCTGTGGTTGGGAAGGAAAACCAGTTCAGTTCACCAATTGTCAGTATGTTACTGGAGAGAAGATGAGAAGCTGACCTGTTAAGCTGAGAAGAGTCCTTACTGCCATTCACTCTGAAGGCTTTTGCATGGTCAGCTGTCATTTACCTTTGTGAGTGAGAAGAAATCATCGCATGGAGCACCCCTAACCATCTGTCTTTCTGGAGAATACTCTTTTGCAATAGACATCACAAATGACTGTATTTCCACTTTGGGGAGGCGCCTCTGTTAAAATCAGCTTGTCTTTCTTGACCATCTCCTGGCTAGCACTGTAAACTTAAGCATCCTCCATGTAGCACAGCGGTCCCCAAGCTTTTTGATGCCAGGGACTGGTTTCATGGAAGACAGTTTTTCCACCCACGGGGAACCCAGTGGCGGGGGATGGTTTCAGGATGATTCAAACATATTATATTTATTGTGCACTTTGTTTCTATTATTATTACATTGTAATGTATATAATGAAATACTTGTAAAACTAATCTAAAGCCACTGCTGACCCAGGAGGAGGCGGAGCTCAGGTGGTCATGTGAGCAATTGGGGAGCAGCTGTCAATACAGATGAAGCTTCACTCTCTCACGGGCCACTCACCTCCTGCTGTGTGGCCTGCTTCCTAACAGGGTTGGGGGCCCCTGCTATAGCACCTCAAAGATAGAGTTAACTACAAATTTCAGAAGTATTTGTCTTAACATTGTAGTTTAGTTGTAGCAACTACATTGCACACTCAGGTGCACAATACTAGGTGCTATGGGAGATTCAGAGTTGAGTCTGGGTGGTTTGGGTTCTCGACCATTAGTAACTAAGTATCATCTCTAACATGCTGAAGTTTGGTTCCTCTTACTTTGTTCTCTCTGACATGTAATAGATTGCTACAGGTGATTTTATTCTTGTGTGTGATAGAAATCTATTTTAAATAAATATTTTTTCATATTTTATCTTCAAGAGAATTATTAGGGCAAGTTGCAGAATTTGAAAAAGCAGAATTTACATCTTCAAATAAAAAGGTAATTTTTTGGTTATTTTTAAAGATTTCTTTTTATTGTCTTTTGACAGAGAGAGAAACAGACAGAGAGAAGGGGGAGGTCCAGAGCAGTCTCTGTGGTTGACAGCATTAGTTTTCCATATAGTTTCACTCCACAGGTGGGCGCAGGGCTGTGCAGGGCAGGAACTGGACCGGGAGCCTCCCGCATAGGCCCCGGCAAGAACTGAACTAGGGGCACACCCCAGTTCAGCATATGGGTCTGCTGGAGCCGGAGCCGGGATTCGATCCTCAGACTCCAGGGCTGCAAAGCGAGTGTTTAACCTACAGAGCCATCCCAGCTTTCCCATTTTTTGGTTATTTATCTTCATAGCCAGTATTTAAAATCCTCAAGTTGCTCAGCATTCAGAGGCTAAAGTTCAAACTCTCAAGGAAAAGCAAAAGAAAGGCTTTGAGAGTGACTGTGAAAGCTGTTTTAGTCCAGTATCTTCTCTGTCTCTGTCTTTCACACACACACTCACATTTGCACTCATATTCCCTGCCATCCACCTGACTCCCAGCCAGATGAACTCTTCATTCCATTGCTGCGGAGCCCAGGTGTTGGATGTACACATGTGGTGTACATCCTGGCTCTCACACCCTGGCTGTGTGACCTTACACAGCTTACCTCACATGGCTGAGCCTCGTTTTCCTCATCTGTCGAGTGGAGACCACCCTGGTAGTTCCCGCCCCCTCTTTTTAATCACTCAGCGTTTGCAGTGGGCACTTCCGACTGCACTGAATAGAGGCTGTGTGCTAGAGGTTGCTCAGAGGAGCCCACGAACATACACATGCAAGAAACCTCCCCATTACGCCCGCCGAGCATCTTTCTCCCTGAGACGTGCCTGGATCCGGCGGCGTGCATCCTTCTGTCTGCAACACGTATTGCTAAACTGCCAGAGTATTTGTGCCAGGTTATTCTTCATCTGTAGTATAGTTGCCTAATCCTCCTCAATGTTAGTTTTTCCCAGAATAGGGGCCCTTGTGGAAAACTGTTTCAGCTCCCCCAGGTGAGCAGCCCCGTCCCTAGAACCAGGACCTCTTATCTGCTCTGGCTTTGGGCACCCAGCCCCCTTTCCTTCCATCTGTAGTTTTTAAAAAGATGGGGAAGGTGGGATTCATTTTATCTGTAATGTGTGTTGGGCACTGAGCTCCCTCACTCGTGGCGCCGACACCCCAGCGGATGTTCACACAGTGTCTCCCCTAGAAAGCGCATGTTCCGTGAGCACATGTGACTTGTCCGTGGTGTTGCAGCTGGGTTGCTGTATGTCATTTCAGCCCATCATAGATACCATGAAGCCAAAACTTGCTCCACTCAACGAAGGTGGGACCACAGAACTCTTGAACAAGGTAATGTTGCCGTCATTTTGAGAAATGACAAACCATTCTGTCTGCTGGTGGCCCGCACAGCTCAATGAGGGGAGAAGCCGGGGCCGGGGGCTGACTCAGGCTTTGGTTCACTGAGGGTGGTCGGTCCCCTGTGCTGGTTTTGCTTACTGGTCCCCTGTAGGCCAGAAGAGGGCATGCTTACCTTCTAGAAAGCCTGGAGTAGCTCTTGAGTGCATCTTTTCGTGGTCAAGTGAAGAGCACGGAGTTTTGGACAGCATTTATTGATGGACATTTAAAGTTCATGAGCCATAGTAACAAGGGGATTTTATTAAAAGTTTTATAAAAATTACCAATATGCAAATAAATATTTAATGACTCCTGTGTTATCAACATTATGTTAGATATCTTTAGATAAAAAGCAATATAATACTTGGCCGTTTGCCCTCAAAAACCTTAGTCTTGCTGGGAAGGGAGAACTAATGTCCTTGAAGCAGAGATAAAGAGGATGCTAATGTGTGTGCCCCGGCTGGCACAGAAGACGGAGTTGTGTGGGCAAGGATAGTTGAGGGCAGTGCCTGGGCCGGGCCGAAGAGTAAAGACAGGTTAAGTTGTCAGAGGGAAGAGAAGGGGGTGTGGCTGGCAGGGGACAGAATGGGCAGCAGTCCGAGGTAGAGAGAAGGCTGGCGTGAGGGGACAGAGCGCAATGCTCTGACTGGACCTGTGTATGTGGGTGCATAGTAAAGATTAGGATGGGACAGACAGGTGACATGATAGGGCTGCTTACAAGCAAGTGGCCTCAGTAGGTTGGAAACGCTGGGGGCTTGGGCACAAGGTCTCAGAATGGTGAAGACCGTGCTTTAAGATAAGTGGTGGTGGTGTGCAGCACAGGCTGAGAGTGGGCCCAGAAATTGCAGGATTGGCCACCTGAGAGATGGCGGAGGAGGGGCCGCTGGGGAAAGGCTGAGCTCAGATGGCTGAAGCGAGTGAGACAAGGAACTGGAAGTCGGAGCCCAAGGTGGCTCCCCGGGGCGCTGGGTAAAACTGGCTGCTACCAGTAACCAAGACAGGCAGATTTTTAATCTATTATGTCATTTTAATTTAATTAAAAAATTAAATTTGTAAGTGAAACAAGTAACTTGAAGTATTAAGAGTACTCTGGCTAACATAATTAAACTCGTATTTACTCACAAAGGAAATTTTAAGACTCCAGGAAGAAAATGAGAAATTGAAGTCAAGGCTGAAGACCATTGAAATACAGGTAACAGAAATACTTGCACAATATTATTGGAAGAGCTACTTACAGACTAAATCCTGAGTGTTTTGTTTGAACTTGATTTTAGACTACAAGTATACTGGACGAGAAGTCAGAACTGGAAAGAGCACTACAAGACGTACGGCTGAATCAAGAAAAACAAAAGGTAAAAGGAGTTTAGCTGCCCTCAGGTCTGCTACGAAGAACAAAGTTAAGAACTCAACCTTAAACTTTTAGCTACTGTCTCTCAGCTCCTGCCATCCACCCCCACCCCTCCTCAGGGTTGTCCTGCACAGGGACACTCGTGTCTAGGAAAGGCAGGGGCAGATGCACAGCCCATGGGACACACATGTCCTGAGAGCTCACTGGCGTACAAGAGACTCTTACCTTTATTTTGTAAAAGCTTTTCCCTGGTCGCTTTGACATTCCAATTACAATAGGAAAAAAGGGAATGAAGGGTTTTTAGTTAATTGTATTTGTGTGTGGGTTTTATTATACAAAACGTATTACTTACTTTGCCTTCAGTGAGTACCACAAGGTGGGATGAACTTACCTGTCAGGATCTTCAGAGCCATCCACACCTAGTGGTGTTTGTGTGACATGGTGACTTCATGTTGACGTCCTCTAGATTTGTCTGAGTGGTGGCCAAGTGCCATCCTGCCTGCCAGAAGGCATCGTGTGCCCGGGTCCACTAAGGCTGGACGCTACAGCAGGATCTCATCTGGGTGGATTGGCAGTGGGTTCACTGTCATTGTGCACGTCAACTAAACAGCCCAAGACCTCCTCCATTAGGCTGCTATGACACTTATACTGTGGAAACTTACAGGTCTTACAGAAGTAGCGAGAATACTACAGTGTACCCTTGGGCATTGGGCTTTACCAATCACCCAGGTAATGGCCAGTGTGATTCATATTAACCTCTACTTTCTTCTCCCCCAAACCCCTTTTTTTGAAGCAAATTTCAGGCATTACATCATTTTGTTTGTAGATATCTTTTAAATGAGAGAATACTTCTCAGATGGTTACAAACCAAAGGAAAATATATGATTTTCAATCATTATATACCAAGGACCATAGATGTATAAAACAGAAATCTAAATACTCCACAACAGCTTTATAGTTTCCCAAAAGTAGAACAGTTGCAAACATTTTTGGATGATGAATTTGTTTTAAAAGCGATTTTAGACTTTGCTCCAATTTTACTTTTAAGATTTTGGCAAAAATAAAATGCATATGTGCCTTCGCTAGTTACGATGAAACAAAATCCCTTTAAAGACCCTATTTCAAAAATGAGTGAGGAATTCCTCTTTCCTTGAAAGCACTGCTTCATCTTCAGACTTAGTAGTTATAAACCTTTTTCCTGTCTTATTTATGGAACTTCTTCTTTCTACTATAAATCTTATCCTGTCAAAAATAAGATCTAGGTACAGAGAGATTCCAGCTGCCTGCATTATGCTGACAAAGTGCAAACGTGGATATTGCATTAATATTAAAAATTTTTAATCTTAGTTAGTAAGCCATAAAATCAGTAAGCATTAATTAGGCTCTCATACTGCTTTATTGTAAGTAGTGACTGAACCATTTTTGATAAAAGTGCGTTAATTATTCTTCCATCTGTATCATTCACAAGTCTTCACCAGGATTTGCCCTCCCAACTCGGGACACGTGACCTTGCCAAGTTTAGGATCTCACCTCTCCTGCTCCTCTGGAACTCTAGCAGTTCATAAACCAGATTTCACGTGTGTGACCATAAGTGACCCTGCGTGTCTGCCACGTGCAGGACACCATGCAGGGGGTGGTGCCCTGGGCATGCTGGCAACCCTGTGGAGCCAGAATGCGCCAGGGTCAGGGGTGGCTAACACGCCCTTGCTTCACCTGCGGTGATGGTGAATCACCACCTGAAACAGTCACTATTGAGGGTGGCAACATGAAATGATCACACTGTGTATTTCTCACAGGATTTTATAAAGGCCCAGGACTTCAGTGACTTGGAAAACACAGTTGCCACTTTAAAGAATGAGTTTCAGAAGACACTTAACGACAAGACAGAAAACCAGAAGTCCCTGGAGGAGTGTCTGGTGACGGCCAAGCACGAGCTGCTGAGGGCTCAGCAGCAGCTGAGCATGGCCGAAGAGGTCAGGTTTGTCCTCAAGTGTGCGATGACATGACGGACGCGGCACACAGGCACCAGGGCAATGCAGGGCAGCGCTGGACAAGCGTGGACTCACGATATTTTTGGTCAAAGTGCTAACCCATACGTGGTCTAGAGATTTATCATTTCTGGCCCTGGATGCTCCCATCTTTGGCACTGATAGAGTTGTGATAATAAAAATCCCCACGACGTCTCTGTACGGCCCTGAGCCCCCCACAGCCCTTCCTGCGGTCCCTCCCACAGCCTGGTGGAGGGCTGGGTGACGTTTTTTGAAAGGAGTCTGTACCTTTTTCTTTATATGAGATACATAGAGGACGGGGTTCTTCACTTTTAAGGGTTAGAGCCTTAATTTAACTAATTAAAAATTCTTCATCTGTAACTGGCACTACTTTGAAGTTGGAAAAAGATCGAGTTTATTTCACCTGAAAATTAGTTTATTCTTTCAAATAGGTTTTCCCTGTCTGTGGTTTAGTATGTTTGAGTGGGTTGCTAACCTTATATTTGGGAAAATTTTACTATAATGTTTTATTGGCTTCTCATTTGAAATAATGTATTTTTAAAGTTTGGATAGTCTTAATTTTATGAGTATATTTTTTAAAGAAAGTAGAAAATAGAATCAGCAGAATATTAGTAAAATTCGAGCAGAAAATACAGATTTTCATTCGATTGGTTAATGTTTTCCTTAACTGTATCTTAGTAACGGGCTGACATTTTTCGCTTTGCAGGAATTAGACAAGAAATTCCAGCAAACAGCAGCTTATCGAAACATGAAAGAGATTCTTACCAAGAAGAACGACCAAATCAAAGACCTGCGGAGAAGACTGGCAAAGTAAGCCACGCCAATCCCTCCTCGATCCCCCTCGCGGACGGGCCCCACTCTGGGCAGTGTCCGCTCCTCATTAAGTCAGAAGCCAGGCCGGCGGCTGTGCTCTGCCCTCCCTGGCCTTGTCTGCAGCACCCACCCAGGTTCAGCTGGATCGTGGGGCTCACCCAGGGCCACACGGGCCACTCTTGGCAGTGGGTTCGCTTCTCAGGGTGGTGGGCGGGAGACACCGGGCACTTCTCAGTGCTGTCCTTGTGCACTGAGACCTGGTCGCACTGTGCCCTCAAGTGACTAGGGGTGAGAGAATGAGGTCCACACAGACGGGTGCCATAGCCAGTGTGGCTGAGAAGTCCACATTCCACATAGGACCGGAGTCTTGTCTGGTTACATGCTGTGACGAGCTCACCACACAGGGAAGCTGAGAGCCATGTCTCCCGCCATATATTTCGTTTTCACAGGCTTTGGGGTCCAGATGAAGTCTAATCAGGGCCACCACTGTCATCAGCGGCTTTGCCTGGAAACTCGGTTGACATTTTATCTTGATCAGGGCTCCAGGGGAACAGAGCTAGGAAGTGAACCCAAGAGCACATTCGCCCTTTGAGAAGGGGCTTGTTAACCCTCCTCACGTAGCCGTTACCAGCTGTTGGGGTCAACCTGGCAGGTTTGATAATGACTGAATTTCTAACTGCCAGACATAGAGACTTGAGTCTGAAGGTATCTTAGCAGTCAGGTGGCCCCTTCTCTGTGCTTCAGGAACCCCCTCTGTCACCGTCACAGTGCTTTGCAGACATCTGACTTCCACCACAGTGATGATTTGAAGTGAGAAATGCAATGTTCCTGCTTTAGTCATGAGAGATGTTTCAGGTGAACTCCTGGTAACAGCAACAACAAGAAAAGGTATCATGACAGTATGCTCTTAATTTCATTTGCTTCTGTTTCCAGATATGAACCTGAAGATTAAACACTGAAGATGGTTTCATACGGAAGCTGCCTCCATAGGACAGCGCCGGCTGCTGCTCAGCCAGGCACGTATTTGGAAGCAGCTGTGTCCCTCTTATTTTTCTAATATGTAGACTGTGCTTCGCGTATTTACAACAAGAGTTCCTGTCTTCACTTACTTAACGGAGAAGAGAAAACCTGATTCTGGTCACTCGTCCCAAACCCCTCTGCCGAGTGCTCCAGAGTCCCTGAGACTTCTCCACAGGGAGGGAGAGACTTCAGAGTGTGACGAAGAGTCCGACCTCTGCAGTAGGATAATGAGTACACCTTTCAAATAAATGTGGAAGCTAGTATTAGCTCTACCTGTGCATTCCCAGGGGTAAGCATAGAGTTATTAAAGACAGTTGTAAATAAACCTTATTTTTTAAATTAAATCTAATTAATTTTCTCTATTTGAACAAAAATATAAAGTCATTAAAAATGTGAATACTGTACCACCTTTTTTAGGCAGCATTTCTCCCAATTATAAGGAAAATTAGAAATGAATAGGAATTGGATTAACTACTTCAGTCTATCTACACTGTTTTATCAGCAGAGACGCAGATGTTCTAACTTATGACAGTACTGATGGAGACGTCAGGTACACCCAGTGCTTCCACAGTTTCAAGAAGGTATCTGGAGGCCCCCTTATCTGGTTTTACTGTCTGAAGTTTCAGGTATCTGCAGTCGACCTTGGCCCAAAAATGTTAAATGAAAAATTCCAGAAATAAACAATTTACATGTTTTAAATGACACACCGTTCTGAGTAGCGTGATGAGCTCTCATGCCTTCCCGTCCAGGACACGAATCATCCCTTTGTCCAGCATCTCCACGCAGTGCACACTGCCTGCCCATTCATTGGCCACCACCCCGGCTGTCCTGTCCACTGTCACAGTGTTTGTGTTCAGCTCGCCCTGTTTCACTTAATAATGGCTCCAGAGTGCAAGGCAGAGGTGCTGGCAATTTGGACGTGCCAAAAAGACCTGTAAAGTGCTTCCTATAAGTGAAAGGATGTATGTGTAGGAAAAAGCTGTATACACGGCTCGGTACCACCCGTGGTCTCAGGCACCCACTGGGGGTCTCGGAACACATTCCCCGCAGATAAAGGGGGACTGCTGTCATCTATATCTGTTTCCAGAATATTTTAATTACATGTTAAATAAGAGCACTTTTTAAAAGACAGGTTCAACGTAAAATCAGTTGTCAGACCTCAGATTCAACTTTTGATTATGTATTTGCTTACACGCATTTTCAGAAGGTTTTGATTTCCTGTTCCCTGTGGTCCTGCTTTTCCTTGAGTGATTCTGGGAAAAAGCGTGAGTCGCTGTGCATCACATCTGCAGTTGTGTGTTGCAGCGGCCTCCTGTAAGGACCGTGAAAGTCTACGGGGGCAGTCAGTGCCTCAGGAGCAAGGCACTGCCACACAAAAGCATCGTGTCACACCCTGAGGGCGTATTGCACACGCTAATTCCACTGCCGCACATGAAGGTTACTGATCCAGGATATGGCTCGTTATTTTCATTTAAGCTTTTCATACTAGCTGTGACTTAGTTGTATTTCCTGGAGGTTTCTTATTAATAAATTGAAGGAACACGTGATAAAGGGTAAGATAGTTTCCCCCCAAAAGGACACAGAAGGTGTCCTTTAAAAGGTGAAGGACTAAGAGAAGGAAAGGGAAACCCACTAACAGGCCAGCACCTGCTATGGGTTCCCTCCTCGCCAGTCTCGCGTTAAGGTCACGCGCCAGCTTCTGTGTCCTTTTAGGGGCCCGTGGAGGGTTCCAGGCTCACCCCATATTGATACTGTCTCCAAAAATCTGTTCCATTATTTATGGCCAGGCTGGTTTAAATTAATACAACTCAAACAACTCTTGATTAAATGGCTAGTGTGTATCCTTGAGAAAGAATTTATTTTCTCCTTACATCGTTCTCGATTTGATGCCCGTAGGGAAGGAAGATATGTTGAGGAATTCTTAATTGCTGGGTGGAATTTCAACTTATTTTTTGGTAGCAACTTTGAAGTAGTCTGTACAGTCTGTTCCAGTTCAATAATGAATTCAAAAGTATTTCTGAAGCCTTAAAAATTAACTATGTCCCATTGAACCATAGAAATGATCCCTGAAAGTATAGTCTTTATGCCCCCCATTAATATACAAATACGACATTCTTTGTCGTAAATCAACACAATGATTCTTTCCACGTATACATCCTATGCTCTGGTGTTGCGCACGTGCGTGTGTATGCGCTCGTGCCCTTAGCAAAATGCAGTTGTAAATTTTTATTTCTTAAATATTTGCTCATTGTTTAAGGATTTATCTCATTTAACTAAGAAAGAATCTGGGGAAAGCCGGGATGGCTCAATGGGTTGAACACTCACCTTGCAGCCCTGGGGATTAAGGATCGAATCCTGGCCCTGGCCTTGGGGACCCATTTGCTGAACTGAGGAGTTCCCCTATGCAGGAGGCCCCCAGCCCAGTGTCCGCCCTGCATGGCCCCTGCCCACCTGTGTGGAAGGAAACCATGTCGAAACTGATGATGCACAACTGTGGAGACTGCTCTGGACCCTCCCCCTTCTCTGTTTGTCTCTTGTCAAAAACAATAAAATAAATCTTAAAAAAATGGAGAGAATCTGCCTTTGTAAGTCTATATAATTTGGGTTTCTAGGAATGGCGTTCCAAGCCTTGGCTGACCTTTCAGTGTGACAAGCTATATAGACTGTTGGTGGCTTTCATAATGCAGCTTTGGTTGAACTTAAAAATTCAAGGCTCCTGCTAAGTTATGACTCAGACCTTCGGTTGACAAAAATAAAATAAAGGGTTTTTGTTATTTCTTATGTTCAACACATGTTTATTTCTTCTCATTATTACTTTTTGAGTATATTAAATAAATGTTTAGTTATTTGCTTACGGTCTTATATAACTCTTTACAAGGAAGATGTTCTACATTGAATTTATAATCCTATTTCATAAAGCCTTTGCTAGTTATTTCCAATCTGATGAACTGAAAAGGATTTATAAAGATGTTTACATTTTTAAGTGCTGCTTTTAGATACATTGGATTACAAAAAAATGGCAATAATGATTTTCTTCTACTTCTGTATAAATAAATGCTTATATTTTAAAGCTTTGCTATTAGAAATTCAAGACATGATCTCTCATGTAAGCAGTTCTTCCAGAAATAAAAGGCATCTCAACAAAACATTTAATATTTAAACAAAATAATAGTATTTAGACCATAGTGTTTAAGCAAAGTTTGTAATGCCACATAGAGAAAAGGGTTTTAGTATTTTACAGATAAAAACTCTCTCCTCTCTCTCTCTCTCTCTCTCTCTCTCTCTCTCTCTCTCTCTCTCACCCTCTCTCAAAGAATAAAATCTTAAAAAAAAAGAAAAACTGGCAACCTCCTGGGTGACCCAGTAAACGGTCAGAGCCGTGTTCCTGAGTTGGGACAAGCTGGCTCCAGGATCCAGACTGTTGAGTGCTGTGCTTTCCTTAGTGGTGGAAAGTTCAAGATGCAGTTACTGGGTCTTGACTGGACAGGACCCACAGCAGTCCCCGGGTCCCTGGCCCTCCATGCACGTGACCACATGGTAGCCCTCTGATCTTTGCGGCCCCTCTGACACACACAGCAGAGCGTCCAGATGACCTGCCAGTCCCGTCTCATCAGGTCCAATTGAGCATTTTCTCATGGGTGTAGTGGACCCACGTGACCTGCAGAAGGTCACGGTGCTCAAGGACCCTCCAGCCTGTGTGGTGACAGCAGAACAGGACAGGTGTCTGCTCCTGGGACAAAACGGAAGGTCTGTGGCCTGGCTCCAGTGAGCGGGAACTGTTTGCATGCTCTTTGGGGCAGGGACCCGAGAGAACTCAGTGAGCAGACCCTCAGCCCCACGCCAGCTACCAGAGGCCGGGCTGGCCTGGCCCCGTCCAGGGGCCGCATCCATCACGGCTGCCGCTGTGGGGCCACTTCACTGTCGTCATCCGTGGTCCATTCCTTTTCTGGTTTGGTTTTGGTGGCATTTTGTTTCTGGTTCTGTTTGTGGGAGCTATTTCATGGGATATCATGGGGATCGCGGCCATTATACTTGAACACAATGTTACCATGGATTTGGGCCAAGAGGGGTAAGAGGGTAGGAGAGGCATTTGGGGCCTAAAACAAGCCTTTGCTACCACAATGGCTCTGCCTCCTCAGATCAAGAACCAATGGAAGGGTCTGTCGGGCAAGTACAGCCACCCAGTATCCACTCCGGAAACCACTGCAGGATGGGACCCCAGACTCGGGTCCATTAGGACATGGCCTTGAGCTAGAACTCGACTGAGGGGTGGCCTGGCTCCGCTCTGCAACCCTCTAGTGCGTCGGGGTTCCTCAGGGGACCCGCTGGCCCCTCGGGGTATGCGCTCTGGAACCAGAGCTGGCTCAGGCCTGGGAGAGAGACTGGCTTCCCACCAGGGGGGCTGACATCGGTGTTTGACACCAGCTGTTCGTCTGGTTTAGCTTTAGAACTCAAATTGCAGCAGCCTTGTAGCTCATTCAGCTCATCGCTAGGAAGACCATAATCTGTCAGCCGCTGACCTTTGGCCCCGGTTGCTATTCTGGCCTTGTAGCCCATTAGGTTCTTGTGCTCATTTCCTCTCTCTAATGGCTAAGTGCTGCCATTAGATGCTTGTTCTGGAATCCTGTCCACAAACACGAGGGAGCCCAGGGAGGGACCGGCATCTCCTGCTGTCATTTCTGGTGCACCCCTGGGGGCTCAGTGCTAATGCACGTTGCACTCCCTACGTCTCAGGGAAGGGAGTATGCTCCACCCGTGGTGGCTCTGACGCGCCATCCCCCTGGGCTCCTGCCCCCCTGCCAGCACGCTGCAAGGCAGTGATGGTGACCCAGCTTCCTTAAGCTCCAAGGAGTGGATGAGGACTGGCTGTTATCCTTGCCAGTCCTACGTCACAGAAGAGAACCCCCTCGTCAATACTCTCTTCCTGACCGGCTTCTGTTCTACCTCCTGCTGAACCCATGCCAGGGGATCTGTACCCACACGTGCCCTCCCAGTGCCAGTCCTGACGAGCCAGGGTCTTCAGCTCTTGGGGGGGGGAACTCATTTCCCCTCCAAGCAGGACGCTATGCTTCTACGTGGGCTGTGCTGTCATGTACCCAGATCTATCGGTTTAGGACTAATGAGTGGGAATGGTGGCAGGTCTGAGGAAGGACAGAGGCTGTCTTGCCCGTTTCCTCTCTCAAGAGAGGCTTTTGGATGGTTTCCAGGAGAGGGGAGGACGCTCTCCTCTAGCACGGGGGAGTGAGCCACGTGTAGAACCCAAGGGTCCAAGGGTCAAGGTTCTTGTGATCATCTGTCCACGTGAGCCCGCCTCACGTTTCAGAGTCCTGTTCCTCATCAGAGCCACGACCTAAACAAAGCAGACTGTCAGTTGTGTCCCCCTTGTAACTGCACCACCCTTGTGACGCACCCAGGCCCAGTCTCAGCGCATTCTGTCCTCTGCGTGTAGGAGAGGAGGGTCTCTTTACACGCTACCACGGGGCCTCCGAATTGCCATGGCCTCTCCCGAGGGAATGGTTGGCTAGTCAGAGCCTGTCACTCTCACCCTTCCTCCCAGTCCATCCCCAGTGAGGGCTGATCATCACCACCCATACTGCCAGCAGTGGGACGCTGCTGTCACCTGGCCACCACCCAGCGTCCCAGCCTGAGGGGCTGCTTTCTAGAGTCACCTCTGGCATCACTGTTTTAGCCAGGCGCAGGCCCTGAGGCAGGCTTTGGTGTCGGTAGTTTCCTTGGGAGGCAAAGCCCAGGAGGCTCGTTGAGAGCATCAGGCATGAGGCAGGGAAGGGAAGAACACCGGGAAAGGGTAGGTCCATGGGCCATTGCCACCATGGACAGCCACGCTCAGTCCCCTGAGCCGTGAGGCGACGCCAGCCTGATCCAACCGCTCGCTGATCAGGTTGAGCGGCATTGCTCCTGGGATGTTAACTCCCAGAGAGACCCCCAGGTGCAGAGGCACCGGGACCTTCTGCTGGCCACCTGCAGGGCAAGGGACGTGGACATGGGTGGGACATCAATAGCACGTGACCCACAATGACCTGAGAAGACAGGAGAGTAAGTGCGATGGACATTCTGTAGGTGCTGTCAGCACTGTCTGACCAGAGCGTGAGCTCAGGACAAATCACAAACCCTGCTTGGCCTGCTCAGCCCAGTGAGCGCACATGACCAGGCCATGGCTGCCTTCAACGTCCCTGGACGGAGCCCAGAACTGACCCCAGCTTAGTGCCTCAAGTATCAGGCCCACGATAGGTGCTCAGTCACAGGGTCTGCGAAGTCAAACTTCTGTTTCCCCCACAAGCACCACTTCAGCCATGGCATACCTGGCGTGGGTTGTCAAAATGTCAGTATTGCCTATAAATTCATTTTCTAGTGCCAAAATTTCTCCATATAAATGACCAAAACTTCTTGAAAATCATCCATAAGAAAAAGCTTTATTTTTTTTAAAGATTTATTTTATTGTTTGAGAGAAGAGGAGAGAGAGAGAGAAGGAGGGAGGGCCCAGAGCAGTCTCCATAGTTGTACATCACATAGTTGTACATAGTTGTGACGCTGTTTCATTTCACACAGGTGGATGTGGGGCGGGAACCAAACTGGGGGCCTCCCACATGGGAGGTGAGAACCTTCACCACCAAGCCATCTCAGGGGTTACCAGTTGTGTAGCGTATGAAGTTGCACAGTGCAGGGCCAGGGATCGAACCCCAGACCTTGCAATTGCAAAGTAAAGCACTCAACTGCTGAACCATCTCGGCATCCCCAGAAAAATCTTTAATACAGGACATCATTTCCTGTCCTCTTAAGCAGTGAGTCATCGGCAGGATTTCATCTTTTCCTGATGACTCAGAGTCGCTATCACACTATGGTCAACAATCCCTGACACATGTAAAAGTGGCCTGTGCGTCAGTGGCCTCAAGGGTGGCTGAGGTGTGGAGGGCTATTTGTCCCCATAATAAGCTGTTCGCCAGCACTATGGTTTCTGAACTCTTCCATCTGTTCATTATGGTTTACACCTGCTCACCCACGTCCTTTCCTATCAGGCTGGTAGCTAACACCCTGGTTTTGATCAGTGTGCCAATCTGCTGCCATAGCTAATGTGGTCTGTGCTTTGCCTCCTCAGAGCTAAGCTGCGTCCCCTGTGAGCGAAGCACATAGACTTCGTGGCATCTTGGCAGTTCCATTTTAGATCACTTTATAAGAGAATGTCAGCTTTGTTTCAGAGACTTACAGTTTCCAGGTAAATACCATATTTTCCCACATATAAGATGATACTTCTGTCTAAAATTGTTAAACCAAAAGTTGGAGGGTTATCTTATACATTGGAGTAACCTGTGTATTGTTTTCTTAATGTTGGGTCAGAAAAGTAGTCTTATACATGGGGGCACCTTATACAAGGAAACATGGTAATTTTGGATAAGTGAGATATTATGTCTTTTATTTATTCCTCTTGCCTTATTACAGTGACTAGGACCTCTAGTTCAATGTTAAATAGAAGTAGTAACTGAGGGCATCCTTGCCTCATTCCCAGTCTCTGGGGCACGCTTTAAATATTTTACCAATGAGGATAATGTTTTCAATATTCTGCATTAGATTAAGGAAGTTTTTTCTATTCCTAGTTTTCTAAGAACATTTATAAAACTTACAAATGGGCCTTGAATGTTGCCAAATACCTGTTCTGCATCTATTGAGATAATATGTTTTTTCTCTCTCTTTATTTCTGTTAATGTTATACATTGCAACAATTAATCTTCTCATGTTAAGCTGTCCTTGGAGTCCGGAACCACACTCCACTAGGTCACTGTGATGGGGGTCATAGTCACCCTGGCACATAGGCTATACGGGCCAGGGCTGTACCTCAGCTATCCTGAGTCTTGGCAGGACACCTGCTGATTCTCCCAGGAGACGCGAGGACCTGCTCCAAACCCATCTTCCTCTTGCCTGCTTGTCTCCCCAGGAGAGTGCTGGTGAAGTTCTGATGAGCTCAGGCTAGACCCGTGAACTATAAACCTGCTTCCTGCGGTCTGGGCTCAGCGTCCCACGTCTCCTGCTGCAGCCACCTGCCCCTCTTGTTTCGGCGTTGTCCCTCTGAGTACGTGGGAGAAGGACCCAGGGAGCTGGCACCTTTGGCTTGCTCTCTTCCTTTGGTTGTCTGTGTAAGTCATAAACTGCCTGAACTTGGAAGTGGCTCATCTGACCCAGGGGCCGTGGCCACTGCTGTGTGCTTGGGAATGCCCTTCAGAACAAAGGACGATGGCCCCAGCTACTGGACTGTCATTGGTTGTCAGCCCTCAGCTGGTCTGTTGCTAAAGAGAACCACCCTCCCATTCCGGGTGGCGGCAGTTAGTGACAGTCAGTGGAGAAGTGTGAAGTCCAGGTCCTCGTCCCAGCACAGGGCTGTGCTGCAGTGTGTGTCATCCTCAGAACTGCCCACAGAGTGAAGAGCCATTCTGCTGGGCCTGCCCAGTCTGGCCTCCTTCCCTTCCCAGGGGCACCCTCTAATCGATGTCCTGTACCTCAGTTTCTATCTCAGAGCCTGCCCCCGAGGGGTCTGACCTGCAAGTCATGATGTGCTGTCTTTTTATATCTCACTGGTTCCTATTAACTGATATATTATTTAGGATTTTTGCATCAATAGTCATGTGAGAGACTGGTCCGGAAGTTTCTTTTTTTTTGTAAAACAGCTGAAAGCCACCAAGAGTGATTCTGAATCAATAAGTGATTAATATTCAACTAAGCCTTCAGCTACTTCAACCAGTGACGACTCCACTTTGGTGTTCCGTAGCTGGGGGTAGTGGGGAGAACCAGGGAACCACAATAAAATGGACAACCTTTGAACTTAAAAAAAGGTTAAGACAGGGGAAGCCAGGAGGGCTCCGTGGGCTGAGGGCTCGCCTTGCAGCCTTGGGGTCTGGGGATCGAGTCTCCGCCCCAGCCCGTTCGGATCCATCGGATGAACTAGGGTGTGCTTCCCATGTGGGAGGCCCCTGGTTCAGCTCCCACCTGGGGAGCGCCTCCCATAGGGAGGCCCCCAGCCCAGTTCCTGCCCTGCGCAGTCCCACCCCATATGTGTGGAACGAAACTATGTCAAAAACTAATGACGTACAACTATGGAGACTGCTCTGGGCCCTCCCCCTCCTCTCTGTCTCTTTCTGTCTGTCTCTGTACAATGAAGAATAAATCTTAAAAAGAAAAAAAGAAAAAAGGGTTAAGAAATCGTTTTCATAAAAGTTAAGGTAGAGGTCATCTGGGAGTGGGGTGGGTGGGTGCTGGCGCGTAGGGGTGGGGTGGTGGGTGCTGACGCGCAGGGGTGGGGTGGGTGGGTGCTGGCGCG